>CABFVX010001324.1:0-65380 GCA_902151425.1 Timema shepardi | reverse complement strand
TAGGAAAAACCGCCCCCAGTTCACCCGACCGAGATTCGAACCTCGATCTCCCCGTCCTCAGCAGTCGAGCTCAACACGACAAGCGCGTTAGCCAACTACGCCACCGAGGCGGGTTACAATTATAATAGTAACTGTCCAAGTGTGGCAGTATGAAACCAACTCAAGACTCAAAGGTGGTTGCGTTATCTTATAGCTCGTGCGTGATCTTAATAAAAATAAATCACGCATTAGTGGCCGATGGTTTCCCCACGTCCATCATAGACTTGGCCTTAAAATATGAGTGAAGAATGAACCTGGGCACGGGACGATTCCTAGATAGCTCAGTGGTAGAGCATTGGCGTGCTAAGCCAAAGGTCCCAGGTTCGATTCCCGTGGCAGGTGTCATTTTTCAATTTTCAGAATAAGCTCCCAATTTATTAAATTAATAAATGATGTCCCTTCGCCAAATTATTGTCTTCCTAACAGGGCACAATTTGTAATCATTCACCAAAAATGTGAAGTTATAATTTACTAATGACGCCGCCAAGCGGCCAGCACACAAATTTAACTTGCCATCCAAAGATGCTCAAAAAACACTAGGCCACGCTAACACCTAAACTTCACCAGATAAATAAAGGCCATTATTTTTATTATTATTTTGTAAGACATGGTCTGATAAAAAAAATCAATCGGTTAAACAACCGTATGCTAAATATAGCCCAGACCCAATTTTGTTAATTCTAACCTCTCCTGGCGTAAAACTTAGTGTAATTATTTTAAATTTGTCATCAGGATCACACAATTTGAACAAGACTTTTTTAAAATTTCAATCCAAAAAGATTATTTTCAAATAGCAATATAGTAGTGATAAATATTAAGAGACCTTATGAGGTCACTCTTTTAATATATTTGAGGTATTTTGACACAAAACTAATTTTGTTTTGAAAACTAATTTTGTTTTGAAAACTGTAAAAATATTTAGCTTTGCTCACGTTTTATTCAAATCACACCCCTACCCACCCCAACCCCCCTTAAAATTAGACCTTTGGTAATGATACTGTTTTGAACACACCTCATATATTCAAAAAGTCATGAAGTGTAATTTTCTTTAAAGAACTGAATGTAAAGTTTTCTTTTAATACTTCATCCATAGAGAATCACGCGCTTAGAGAAGTAATTTCAATACACTACGTTTTAAAAACTTCTTTCTTTAAAAGACAAACTCCGTTGTATTGGAAAATCATGTGAAATGCTGGCTCTCTCTACCCAATGGGAAGCTAACCTTCACAACATCACGCTGCCAGGAGTTCCCTTATTAATTGGTTCTGACACTGGAGACAAGGGTCCCAAGAAGCAAGGGGTAGGTCATATATATATGCAGCTTGTGAGTATGAATCTACGCATGAACAAAAATGGCATCAATGTTAATTTTATAACAATGAAAGTGTAATCACATCAATAAATTGTGTACAAACATCAAATTTTACTGATTTCAATCTAATTACATAAAATCAGATCGTCATAGCCGTGTGATAACAAGTGCACAGTAATGGCCCGTCTACAACCAAACATACTTGCTTGTAGGACTAGCAACTACGCAATAACTTAATTTTGTCTGTCTACAATAGCTTACGCAAACACAATCGTATGTCGGGAGGAGATAAACATTGTCCATCTCTTGCGTTTATGTAGTTGAGTTGGCTTACGTTCAGCCAATAAATAACAAATATGGCTGGACTACTAAAATCAAATAATATGAAGTTAATTGGTCTTTTACAACAGCTCTTAGAAATGTATATTACAGAATACAGGATTTTCAATTAAAATCATATACATTTAACCATTTAAATATTTAAAAAATATTCTCGTTTGAAAACATTAATATGAATTTGACTTCTACTGTCATGTTTGCTGTTTGTTCCTATTGGTTGAAACTACGTATAACGGCTTTTCATTGTAGATAGTCTATTTTGTATTTAAGAGTAGCCTAATTAAAAGTTCATTTGCGATTGCGTTGTTGTGAGTCCGAAAAGCGAGTATGTTGATATGTGGTCGCTTTCAACACGAATTTTGCTTGGCCATTCTCAATACGGTGGCTTCCAACATGACACCTTAAATACCATCCAATAAAAAAAATTCTAGTCACAGATAGCCACCATCCAGTGCATTAACAAATTACCGTCCTGTTTCAGTGCAACATAAGGTCATCGACTATAACTGCCAGGTTCGTAGTCCCCTCCAGTGAATTAAGTTTATCTGTTTGGAAACACTGTGTATTGCAATAACTATCAATTATTATTTTTCCTTACAACAAAAATACTATTGTAAAGGCATAAATGTTACCCCAACTTGTATACCGACTAGTCTATTGTTAAACAGTAGACCAGAACGTCTAGTTTAAAATGTCAGCGTATTAATTTGATAGCTTTCTACAATAATATATGGCAGTAGGTATAGTAAATTAGTCAATAAATGTCTAAATTAACATTATGAGCATTATGAAAATACATAAAGGTCTTTGTTTGTCTGTATGTATGCCTGTGTGGGGGTCTATGTTTGTCTGTATGTATGCCTGTGTGTGGGTCTATGTCTGTCTGTATGTATGCATGCCTGTGTCAGCCTGTGTGTGGGTCTATGTTTGTCTGTATGTATGCCTGTGTCCGCCTGTGTGTGGGTCTATGTCTTGTCTGTATGTATGCCTGTGTCCGCCTGTGTGTGGGTCTATGTTTGTCTGTATGTATGCCTGTGTGTGGGTCTATGTCTGTCTGTATGTATGCATGCCTGTGTCCGCCTGTGTGTGGGTCTATGTCTTGTCTGTATGTATGCCTGTGTCCGCCTGTGTGTGGGTCTATGTTTGTCTGTATGTATGCCTGTGTGTGGGTCTATGTCTGTCTGTATGTATGCGTGCCTGTGTCAGCCTGTGTGTGGGTCTATGTTTGTCTGTATGTATGCCTGTGTCCGCCTGTGTGTGGGTCTATGTCTTGTCTGTATGTATGCCTGTGTCCGCCTGTGTGTGGGTCTATGTTTGTATGTATGTATGCCTGTGTGTGGGTCTATGTCTGTCTGTATGTATGCATGCCTGTGTCCGCCTGTGTGTGGGTCTATGTCTTGTCTGTATGCATGCCTATGTCCGCCTGTGTGTGGGTCTATGTCTGTCTGTATGTATGCATGCCTGTGTCCGCCTGTGTGTCGGTCTATGTCTTGTCTGTATGTATGCCTGTGTCCACCTGTGTGTGGGTCTATGTTTGTCTGTATGTATGCCTGTGTGTGGGTCTATGTCTGTCTGTATGTATGCCTGTGTCCGCCTGTGTGTGGGTCTATGTCTTGTCTGTATGTATGCCTGTGTCCGCCTGCGTATGGGTCTATGTCTGTCTGTATGTATGCATGCCTGTGTCCGCCTGTGTGTGGGTCTATGTCTTGTCTGTATGTATGCCTGTGTCCGCCTGTGTATGGGTCTATGTCTGTCTGTATGTATGCCTGTGTGTGGGTCTATGTTTGTCTGTATGTATGCCTGTGTGTGGGTCTATGTCTGTCTGTATGTATGCGTGTGTGTGGGTCTATGTCTGTCTGTATGCATGCCTGTGTCCGCCTGTGTATGGGTCTATGTCTGTATGTGGGTCTTTGTCTGTATGTGGGTCTTTGTCTTTCTGTATGTGTTCCGGTGTCTGCCTGTGTGTGTGTGTCTGATGTCTGTGTGTGAGTACATCCACCTAGAGCTGAAACCCTTTTATAGATTAGGCCTAACTTTGTAGCTAGGGTTCTCATAAGGTTCCCTAGAGGTATATTAGGTATTTTAAAATATCCAACCTTAAAACAAAGTGTGGTTTATTTGAGGGCAAGAAGAAAAAAATAAATTTTCTAGAAACTAACTATTTTGATTAAAAATCGTATAAAGATACTGTTTAATATTACACATAAAATGTCATTTATACCAAGAAAAATTACTTTGAAGGTGCTTTATATAAGAGAATATATAAAATTTGTATTATATCTCCATATTTCAAGGAAATAACTTAATGTTTCAAACTTATAGGAGTATTAAGATTATCAATTTTTATTTGAAATTTATGTTTATAAAACTAATGGTTTCTAAACTATACATAAGTCTATGGAGGTCTGGGGAATGGAAATTTGAGTATTTATATTTGTTGAACAGAAATATTAATTTTTCTAAACATGTTTCTTCAAATTGTTTATTTAATTTATGCTAATTGGGTACTATGATGTGTGTTTTTTTATTACATTTCCAACATAAATTTTACTTGGATCTGCATAGAATTTATCGATTCTTTACTTTAAAACTGAGACATTTATATAAAATTTGTTAGCTATGTGGAAGGAAATAATTGATATTGATGCAGAAACTTAATTGTAAAAAGAACAACATATTCCACCAAAGAGCCTAAATTAAACAATATATAATTTTACTGTAACGTATTTATAAAAAGTAAAATATATGTTCACCAAAAAAACATCACGATTGCCAACATCGCAATATAAAAATATATTTGAAAATGTCTCATAAATGACTGTTATTACAAAATATTTGTTAAATAAAGGCTTTCATTTTAGTAATAAAAAAAATTGATCATAAGTTATTTCATATCTAAAAAAGTTGTAAGGATACAATCGCAATTGTAAAGCTACACTATTGTAAATTTCACTTGAAGTCCTCTTTCTGGAAAATTAAAATATGTATTTTTTGTTGGCAGCTCATTGAATACAAATGAGGTACAAATTTTAATTAAAATCCGAGTAGATTTTTTTTAATTCGATAATTAATTACCTGATCCAAAGAGCTGGAGCTCACTTATAGGACTATGGATTTACAGAAATTGAACTCTTACATTAGTTTAAATTTTGTAGGATTAAGAAGACATTAACTTTATTTCATGATAAAATATTCACAAACAATCAAAATCAATTTTTTTAAACAAAATACACAAAATATAAAATATAGCAGAACCATTACAATTTTACAGCTAAGATAATTTTGAAAAATGTGTGATAATATAGATAAGTAGATTTTATACATAAATGTGAGATAAACACTAAACATAGAAATAAGTTTATAAAGAAGGAAAAAAACATTAGCAAATGATAAATAAGAAAATACTTTGGGATAAAAATAAAAGTTGCAAAAAATTAAACACTATCATAATAATAAACAATATATGTAGGTATATACGGGGAAATAATGATAAATTCTAAATTGTTTACTAGGAATAGATGTGTTAGAATAATTGTGATTGAAAGCAAGTAGATAGGAATGAGACTTAGATGAGGTATTTTACAGTATTGAAGACCTATTTCAATCATACATGATAGATGGTCAAAAACTTGACATCATTTTGTTATGTTGGGTTTATTGTTGTTCACTGGCAAATAAATATTTATAATTATTAATTTTTCTTTGTCATTTCAAGTAAGCCATATATATCTGTTGGAATTGCATTATATAATGTGGTCATTCTATTTAAAGTTGAATTTGTTCAATAGTTTATATAGAGTTAAAAATATTCATGATATATTTTAAGTGGGCATCAAGTATTAAGACTTGACTGAGGTAATTCTAGTTTGTGGCTACTTTAAAGTTATTTTTTATTTATTTTGTAAGCGAGAATGTCTATTTTGTAGATAACCAGTTTATCGAGATGCATTAAATCCAGATATTTATACATTTCAGTAGGTCTATATTCTCTGACAGGTATTTGATATAGTGATTTAATAATTCTATTTTGGAGTGCAGTTATCAAGTCTCGTTTTGGTAGAAAACCCCCAAATATTACTATTAAGATATGAGTGTACAAAAAAATAAGTTATTTTTACTGGATTAGTTAATGCATATGCACATCGGCTTAATACTCCTGCAATAGGAATTATCCTTGTTGTTATATTATTTATGTGACTGTGCCATAAGAGATGCTAGACCCAGATATGTACTAGTCTACATACTCCAGCATCTCATTTTCCATTATTATGTTTTTGTAGCTGGATTCTGAGAATAGGATAAGCTTAGTTTTTTTAAATAGAATTTATTGGTATGAATCCAGTCTATCAAAGGAGGGACGTCGGTTTCTATATTATTTAGTAGAACATTTCTGTTAATATTCCCATAATACAAGCAAGTATCATCTGCAAAAAATTGAATGTGGCTATTCAAATTAATTTTGTGTAAATCATTTATATAAACTAAGAAAATAATGGGACCAAGGATTGAACCTTGAACTCCACACATTATTTGTTTATAGTCACTAAAGTATTTTGAGCCTTTCTAATTATTTTTCAGAACTTTTTGGTATCTATAACATAAGTAATTTTTGAACCAATTTAACGGCGACATTTCTATTTGAAAATACTTCAATTTATCAATGTGTATCATGTAATCAACTGTATCAAAAGTCTTGGTTAGGTCAATAAACAGACCCATTACCAAGTTTCCCGTGTCAATAGTATTATGAATTTTTATAATTAGGTCTGTAGCTGCAGCTTGAGTACTAGAGTTTATCAAGAAACCATACTGTCCAGAAAAAAAAAGTTTTTTTCTATTTAAATGTTCCAAGAGTCTATTTTTGACAGCTTTTTCTTTTATTTCTGCAATATTAGAGATGAGACTAATAGGCCTATAGTTACTACAAAGATTTTTAGTACCTTTTTTAAGTATAGTAACAACCAAGAATTCTTTCAATTTATCTGGCGCTATTCCAGCTTCAAAAGAAAAGTTAATTATATGTAACAATATAGGACTTAGACTTTCCTATACTAATTTTATTAGTAGAGTTGTGATATTATCATTTCCTGGCCAACAGTTGGTATTATAGAGAGCAGTTATGAACTGTCCATCTGCAGTCAAGTCTTCAACAACTCTAAACTAAACAAAACCAACGAATATGATAAAAGTGGTATTTATCAACTCTACAGTGTCTGTAACAGTGTATACATTGTAAAATCTGGGACCTAATTTCTACTAGATTTGCTGAACACATGAGCGATTTCAAATATTATAGAAATAAATCCAAATTGTCTGAAAACCTCAAACACTCAATACATCAACCAAGCCCAATGAGAAAAAGCATGAAACTAGTTTAGAACACCTCAAAAGGCACAGCAATTAATACAGACGAGAATATATTTGTTCAAACCGCCTTACTAAACAACAGAAATGTATTAATGAGCAAATCATATTTTGAAATCAAATGCTTTTCAATATCTTAAGAAAATTCCCTCAACATGCCAAAATTAATAAAACCTCCATTTTTGTCTGCACCCGCCCATCCTTCCATAATAATGACCTGTTCGGGCCAGTTTCGGGAAGACACGAACACTTTTCCATTTTCTTTCTTGACATTATCTCTTTAATCCCACATAATTTCACTTAAATTAGATTTTTACGAATCAATAAATTCAAAACATATCTTATTTAATATCTCATTCTAACAATATCACACTACAAAACACCTTCTTTTATTTATAATATCTTTGACTTTTTATTACATTAACAAGCTTGTTCTCATTTCACTATATATATATATATATACGTTATTTGTAATTCTCCTATTATCTTCCTTAATAACATGACATGAGATACTAAAGCAATTAATTTCAATTTCTGGTAAATATGATGTTTCATAATTATTTATTTTTTCAATGTTAGAATTTATTAGCTTTCATAAACTCTATGTCACACAACATTGGATGGTGCATTGTGTTTTAACCTTAAATTACATTGGGTGTGATCTGTCTGTCTCATCAGACCTGAGGATGATGCCAATGATGCATATAAACATGTCGTCAAAATAACATGTGCAGAATTTGCAGCCAGGATTCAAGGAACAGGGAACTACGGCTAAGAAATATATTCAATTTTATTTTCACATTTAATAACGTATTTTTATCAAATTTCAATAATATATTAATATTCAATATATTCATAGTGTTATTATCCTTTGATTTTACAACCAAGTTTATGTCTCAAATGTACATTATTTTAAAATGTACCTAATTTTTAGATGATTGTTATAACTTCTAGCACGTTATTAATTAAAATATAACATAGCTTGTAATTAATATTACCAAATCTTTAACAAATATCTTAACTATTGTGCATATACGAGTATATTATGTTTACATTACATATTTATTGTTTATCATGTCAATCTAATACAACTTGGCTAACTTAAATTCACTTACATTTTTTTTTTCAAAATATCTGATTATGCAACATATTTATGTACACATTCTGTTTGTCAATACTACCTTAAAAAAATTACATACTTTACTTATGACCTAGATATCAACACAAACAAAATCAATTACAAATATATTATTTTTTCAACACGATTTAAATATAATTTTAATAGTTGTTTTAATATTCTTTATTTTTCTTGTATATATTATTTTTTTGGATTTAAATAAACTCGTCCACTGTCATTGTTCTGCCGAAGAAAGTAAACACATCAACTCGTCCACCCAAACTTGGATTATTCAGTGCAAAAGCGCACTAAGTATATACGACTATAAATAACTAACTTAAGCTTACCTAACCTAACTTCTTGAATTAAATACAATACATGTGACGACTGAATGTAATATCTAATATGTTGACTACGAACTCTGATACCAGTGCTGTGACATTTTACAACTTGATTTTAGGGTGCTGGAGAGGGGAGTTTACTGTATACAGTATGTACGCGTTCGATTCTCTGAAAGGCCGAAAAATACTATTTTTGGCTTAAAGTGGGTTTACCATTTAACATAGATGAATTAATAATTGGGGGCTGGAAGTTGAGTCTGTTCTATATTTAATTTGACCTTTAAGTCATGTGCTGATATAATCAGTCGGATCGGTAAGTGCACGTTTATGTTATGATGATGATCGAAAACAAACTGGCGGACACGGAAGCACAAACTGGTAGACAGAAAAGTGATCAACACGCAGTAGTGACGTGAGCAAAGTGGCCGACACAAGGATAGCAATGGGATAGAAAACCAACCAGTCGACTGGATGTAAACAAATAGTAGGGACATTTTAGAAAACATTCGAAAATCTTTTTTTAAGTGAGTAGTGTTTCAAAAAGAAATATTAAGACTTTAAATAAGAGTATACTAATATTGTATTTGTATAAATGATATGGATTGAATTAATAAATTTAGTTGATAATTATAAAAATGAATGACAAAATACTTAACAAAAATATATTGATAAGATTAAGTTTAAATTTCATATTCTAAATTATTGAATATTTACATTATTCCAATTTCTATCTTATTCATTATACTCATCTTAAAATTATTATCATACCTAATTTACTTCTGTTTTTGTCATTTAGATCCCCGATGATGATATTTTAATATACCGAAACATGTTGAGAGTTAAAATTCAACTGCTGGTTTTCGTCAATATTTAACATCAATGAGCATGAGCTACATACTCAATATAATATTATTATTAGCACCGCGTCTTACTACCCTTCCGGGTTATACGCACTTACGCTAATGCGTATAGGTAGGGTGATTGTGAGATGAAATGAAGGACCTACAGTTTAACTTGGAATCCGAGCCACGGTGGAGGCCTGGAATTTCTCACATTCACAAGATCTCTTGTCAGAGGTGAAAGCAGGGTTTGGTAATCAGATAAATCTTTGCCGGGACCGAAGATTGAACCCCGGCCGCCAGAATATAAGTATGACACCTTACCCCTAGACCACCAGGTCACCTACTCAATATAATGCTTTAAATACCACCATTTTAAAGAAAATATTTATGAAAGCATATTCTTTATAATAATAATAATAATAATAATAATATTAATTTAATAAGTTGATAGTATTTTATATTTTTCTATTGGAGCATTAATTATTAAACTTTTATCTTATTATAATTGTTCATCCACCTTTCTTTGTGTTTATATATACATGACTTTTTATTTTACCTGCCATTTTGATTAAATATTATAAATATTCTTTTTCACACGCCTAAATGATACTCTTTTAATGCCTTAAGAATGCCAATCGGGTGGTATTTTTATATAATAAATTATAACATAGTACTTATTATAATGATTTGTAAATAATAAATTCTATATTTTCAATTTACAACCTTTAGTCAAATCTTAGGAATCATTCTATAGCGTTCATTCGTTAATAATTTCTAAATGTCATTGTATTTTAAATCACATTTTATTCTACACTTCATATCTCAATTAGAAAATTATTGTCAAACATCAAATCTTTTCAACCTATTTTTGTGAGTATTTTATATAATTCTTTTTTATAATTGTCAACTAGTTTTAAATGATTAAATCCATATCATTTACATAAATAAAATATTAGTATACTTTAAATAAAAGTCTTATTATTTCTTAAATATAAGGAAGGCAAAGTGGGTCAAGTTGCTGACATTACTGGACCACCTAGTCGACAAGTTAATTCCTAAGATAAAGTTATTGACAACTGACTAGTCTAAAATCGTCAAGATGAATTCAATGTAACAAGTGATCTATAGGTTTATACATTGTGAACAAATTGCTTGCTGATCCAAATTCCAGTGATCTTATCCAACTATTTTATTTAGATAAATCAATGTAACCCAACATTTAAGTTTTTGTGGATGCATACATATCTAGATTGTGTACAGGATTATCCGTTAATATTTCCTTAATTACTCAGTATTAAGTAAAATCCATGATATTTAAAACATTAAATCAACAAATTAATCTTCTTTTACTTTATATTGACCCATCGGATAGAAGAAGTATTGGGTTAATAAAAAAATATAATTCGAGAATTTAATGTATGTTGGATTTTTATGACCCCTTGAATCAGAAACTGTTGTTTTTACAGACAGTCTTTTTTATGTGTGTCTGTTTTATGCCTGTGGTTTTATACAGTACATCAGCCTATTGCAGAAACCACATTAAAAATAATACATAACTTGGTATATGGGCTTTCATAAGGTTCCCCAATGGGCTTTTCGGAATTGTATATCCATCCCTTGGAAAAAGGGTAGATTACTTAAAGTATAAAAAAGAAAATAGTTTAAAAAAATTAAACTGGTTATATTTATTTTGAATAAAATTATTAAATACCAAGTTTAACGTTATAAATAAGATGATACATATATCAGAGAAAATGATTAATCTGCTACTTTACATAAGCGGACATCTCCGATTTTGGTCGTATCTCCGCAATTCATGGCGATAAGAAATAACCTACACTTTTAAAGCTGTATGCCTATTAAAATACAAAACTTTTATTGTAAATTAATATTTATAAAACCAGTATTTTCCAAGAAATAAACAAATATATATTTAAACTTTATTTGGGATAAGGGAAGTGCATTATGATTGCGGAAATGTTAAATTTACTATTTGTATCTCTAAAACAGTGAATATAGTTTAATTTGTCATTTGGTGTAATATGATGATTTTTTTTCATTATGTGAGTACAATAAATGCTATATTTCACCGAGTAAATTTTCTTGCTCATTTACCTTAAGTATGAAGATATTTACTTAAAATAAGTTATATACCTGTGTGAAAGAAAATAATAGGCACCATTTCAGAAAAAAATGTAAGAATAAAATCATACTCCACCAAAAATTATGAATTAAATAATATACGTTTTCACATACAAATATAGAGAAAAAATTAACATCTCAGTTAAAATTAATAACCATTATTCCCGAATTCAAAGAATTCAATTTAAAAAAAATCCCAATAGCTCGTTAAATATTTTTTTCATAAATGTACACTTATTTAAAATATTTTTTTTTAGTAATACAACTTTGCAGCGGTATTTAATTTCGTGTCTCAAGAGTTGGAGATATTATCCAAATTGGAAAAATACACTAATATGAAGTACTTACAGTACTCTGCAAGTCATTACACTCGAAAATTGATACAGGCTTTTCTTTTTATCAACCCATATTACTGAATATTAAGATTATAAGTATATTTTGTTGTTATATTAAAATTGTTTGGATAAGAATTTTAATAAAATTCACTAAAATGCATGGATACAATACTTTACTTAACTTTATCTTTCAGTAAAATACATTTATTACAGGGTAAAATATTTAATTCTATGAACTGCTACGGGGAACCTTATAAAAACTCTATAGAGCAATCAATCTCTAGGCTGATTGGTGAAATTGATTTGGCCCTGGGCCAATACAAAGACGCACAGATAGAAGTTTTTTTTAACGTTCACAATAGTTATATCCCTCAAAGGGTGAACATAAATTAACAATTTCTATTATTTCGTTTCATATATATCTTTAGATAAGAATTATAAATAAATAACTCCCTTTTTAGGTAAAGAAGAAAAAGAATATGTGCTGTGAAACTTAACTTTTATTTTTAATTGTAATTTTTGAATTGCTGTTCCAATCTTAATATACAGAATAAACCTGATAAGATAATATCTATATAGAAGTGATATTTTTCATTTTTGATGAGGATAGACTCGCATACCTTTTTATGAACAATGATTTTTAAACAATTATTGTGGATTACCTTATTGACATTGGGTGTAGTAAATACCACTATTCCAATACGACTGGAAATTGACTCGAGTGTGACAATACTAACAGAAACTACCAAGATTATTATAAGTACATTATTGAACAAATATCTTTACTTTCTTGTGATCAGTGATGATAACATTCCAAAACATAAAACTACCACAGAAATAATTAAACATATCCATAGCGATAATTCTGTTCCGGTTATATATCTGCAAGATAATTTGTTAGATAATGATGAATTTAATGCTTTGAAGCGAAATGATAACATGGAGAATAGTGTCGGGTTCATCTTTATCAGTGACCAGACAAAAGGTGAATGTTTTGTAAATAGCAAATGGACGGACTCTCCATTCTGGAACCCACGAGCTTTCTTCCTTCTGGTCGTCACCACAACTGTGACAGAGGAAACTGACAAGATGGCGGAAATGTTTCGAGACTGCTGGGAGAACTTTAATATACTCAACTTAGTGGTTATTTTCCAGTACGAGGTTTCATTAGGGATTGACTATAGTAGTAAGCGCTGTAAAGAAAATACAGAATTACAAATACTAACTTATAATCCGTTCTTATCTAATAAAAATATTGTATCTGTCAACTCAGATTACTTAATGGACTTAAGCCATATATTTACAAATAAAATCTTTGATACTCAAGGTTATAATATAACCACGATAACAAGAACAACGTGCAACTTTTTAAAATTTAATGATGATCATATAGAAAATGTAATTGCTGAGGGGCGTGACGTAGACATATTTAACTTAGTCATGAAGAAGATAAATGCTACTCTGATTTACACACCACCCAAACCAAGTGACAATAAATTCAATCCTTCCAATCAAGTAGTTTTAAATATAGAAAATATACAGCCCTACAACCTTGACCAGACATCATACCCTCATGTCGAATTGTGCATAACTGTAATTACACCAAAAGCGCCAGCGATACCAAGATATATGAACATTGTTCTACCTTTTACAAGGGATGTATGGAGACTGTATTTATTTACAATCTTTTGTGTAACGGGTGTTTGGAAATTACTTTCTCATCTTGATATGTTCGAAGGAAATGAAGAGATTCTCAAAGATAATTTCGTAGAATCACTAAGAATTATTATTCTCGGATCAACGCAATGTAAGCCTTTTTTTCTCCCTCAAAGGTTGATAATAACCTTTATTTTGTTTCTAAATCTAATATTTAATAATTCTTATCAAGGTTGTTTGACAAGCTATTTGGCCACCAAAAAATATTATCCTGATTTTAAGACATTAAATGAGGCCTTATATTCTGATCTAAAAGTCTCTACATTTTTTTCAATTAGTGAAATGGAAACTTTTCTCAGTAGTGTAGATAAAAACGATTCATTTTTCACTACCCTTGCAGAAAAACTTGTTATAATTCCCGATGAAAACGAAGCCCTTTATATGGTATCTCAATACAAAAATGTATGTAGACTAACTCTTAAACTCTATGGACTATCCATTGTAAACCAGATGAAGTATTATAAGGACGATTCTCCTTTGCTTCACGTTGTGGATGAGTGCTACGCTTCCCATTATGGAGGCATTGACTTGGGAGACAGAAACTCACCCTTCACCGCTGTGTTCAGTACAACTCTTCAAAGAATGGTCGAAGGTGGTGTCATTGAGAAGATGAATAATGACTTCATTTTTAGCGGGTTTTTATCATCTGCGATCAATAAAGGATTTGTTGGACCAAAGGTTTTAATATTGGAGCACCTTCAAACACCATTTTATATTCTCGCAATTGGAGTTATTTTAAGTTTTGTGGTATTTGTATCCGAGGTTATTTGGTTCAAGAATGTTGATAATACATAATTATTTGTGAAGTTTGACTAGCCGAGAGCAAAGATAGAAAGAAAATATAGAAGAACCAACTAATAAAATCGCTATTGGTAAATATGTGAGTGCTTTATAAAAAATATTAGAAGACTCTTTTACATAATAAATATGAGATGGTATTGCGATGATATATTAGAGAAGTTAACTAATTTAATATGTAAACAAAAGAAAAAATATATAATTATCATAGGTGACCACCCAATTAGATCTGTCGATAACAGGTCTTGCTACTGAGTTAAGGGTTCCGGGTTTGATTTCCAACCGGGCCGAATATTTATTATTGGTGAAATATTGTTTACACTTTCACAGTGATAAATTAACCTACGAAGACTTTATGTTGTACTTGTCTTAGTCTAAAGTTAGATTTTAAGGCAAATGAAGCTAAGTCATTCCTACCCAGTCGGTAGTGGAAAAATATATTACTTGAATGAAAACTGAACCTGGCCATAGGCTGAAAACTGTTATGGAAGGATCTAAAGGAGGTCTTCCATTATACACGTCTAGTCGTCTTATATATAAATAAGTATACATTTTTTGATATACGTTTCTTTAATGAATCAAACAAACTGGTATAAAGGTTATCATGCTACTATATGTTTATATATATATATATATATGCTAGCTCCTATGCAACATGTTGTACACACATGTTTGAACAGTTTTACTCTCCCGGTGCTGTAAGCTAAAACTTTGAATACAATTTTTGGTATTAGCATAGTTTTCCTGGCGTGAGTGTGATGGTTTTTTTTGTATTACTATTAGTCCAAACAATCTGTATGTGCAGTTTGGGCTACGAGATCCCAAACACTGTAATGTCCCAACTTTTAAACCTTATGTTGCTACGAAAAGTAAGGATGAAACCACTGCTATAATATATATTTTTTGCATTCTATATTTAAATTCGGAAACTCTCGTTGTTTTTTATATAAGTTTTAATTATTCACTTGCATTTTAGAATATTTATGCTTTTCGGACAGTTTGGAAGTCAATACACTTTTTTATATTAAAGTTGCTTATTGGGTGCTTTGTAAGATGAACCAAAACGTAAAGAGCTGATCTAACAGTAGAATTTTCGTTCTAAGAGATATACACCTTTTCCTTAGTACATAGCGGTTGCATTGTTTATCCAACCAGAAAGCCAGGATTCAAACTACTCTCATGTGGTGGGTCGATATTACCAGTTTCCTCTGCTGCAATTGACAATGTCATCATAATTTGAAAAAGACGCAAATAAGAAACTAACTCTCACTGTTACACAAGAAGGAGACGCTTTGTGACCGGGGGATTATTAATTATTATAGTAATACATATTAAAGAGTACGTTTTAAATATCTTATAAAAGTGATCAAGGTATATTTATCGTATAAGTGATAATTTTCCTTGTATGATAATCACGTCGATAAGAGTAGCAGAGCTAATCAGGAATGTATATCAAGATTTAAGTCGTATTTGTGAATTCTTCAATTGGTTAGCCGATGAAGGCATCACTAGTATTCTTCAAATGTTTCCTTTCGAGGGGCTTTTTTGTAAATCTTCAACAACTTGTATGTATATAAATATATATAAACAAAATATAATGAAAATAGTATAATTATGTATGCCATATATATATTATTTATGCCATATATATATATATTATTTATGCCATATATATTATTTTAATAATATATTGTTTATATATATTTATATACATACAAGTTGTTGAAGATTTACAAAAAAGCCCCTCGAAAGGAAACATTTGAAGAATCCTAGTGATGCCTTCATCGGCTAACCAATTGAAGAATTCGCAAATACGACTTAAATCTTGATATACATTCCTGATTAGCTCTGCTTCTCTTATCGACGTGATTATCATATAATGAAATTCCCACTTACACGATAAATATGTTTTGATCACTCTTATAACATTGTTAAAACGTACTCTTGTATATGTATTACTATAATAATTAATAATCTCAGCGTGTACAAACAACCCGTTTATATACGTGTGTGTGTTAAAATAACCTAAATGTCTTGAGGATTCGGTGGTCTGATCACATGACAACCTCTATCCGTAAAGTTGGCACCTTTTCGACGAACATACTATGGTCGCTCAGTCGGTATGACTTGATTGCGAGCTGACATAATGGTATTTTTTTTATTTAAGTCCATGTTCTGAATATGGTATGATTTAATGAGGTAGTGATATATCTGTATACCTTTAGTAAAAGTTGACACACAAAGATTCATATTGAACATATGCAAGTTGGCTTGAATTAAAGTAGCTGAATATTAGTTTATTAACATAAGCCATGTTTATATATAAGCTAAGACAAAATGTGGAGGAAGGTTGTAGCTGCCTATAAGTTGATATAGGTTTTTATAATAGCAATAGTTTTTCTTAAGGATATATTAATTAATTGATATTTATAATAAAATGTATGCTAATTTGGTGTCTACCTGTTCTCTAAAACTAAAGCTATGTTTGGAGAAGTTGAACATAATTAATATATTGTTTATTTGATCTTCTAGTTTATAACACACTGTGATTAATCTGGGTGTTCGATTTCATATTCATTTCCTTTCAATAAAAAATATTTTTAATTCCCAAATATACCATTGGAACAATGTTTTTATATGCACACAATAAACTTTTTAAAATCATTAATCAACTTTTGAAATACTTTCATAGAAAAACAATAAGTGTACGATTAGTAGTCAAGTTAACTTATATTTTAATTATTAATGACATAAATATTTTCAATAATTCATAAAAAATTTCAAGTGGAATGTATATACTTGAGATAAAGTGACACATTAAATACATACTTAGAAAGACTTTTGTTTTGATTTATAATTAGTGCAAATTAATTTAAAGAAACTTTCAACTATGCAAAAAAAAAAATTTCTGATAAGGTTAGTATATTTTACTTCATATGTTCCACTGGATATTATCCTGAGATAAAGAATTACAACTTCATTATTAAATGGGATATTTTAGTGGTAAGCTACTTTGCTTAGTGTTCATGTGAAGAAAAGAGTTAACTATCGAAAATTTGGTATTAAGACACTAAAATTTGATTGCGTCAGGATAGGAAAATAAATAATACAAATCCAGAAGAAATACTAGTTAGTATGAGTTTTATAATTATATATATAGTTTCAAGGGAATTATGGGTATAGTTAAATATCTTTAAATGTATTGTAATATTAACCACAAATAATATTTACAATACTCATACTAGAGATCTGAGACGAAAAAAGTTTAACAATTCTAACCTAAAGAATTAATAGACAATTTTACCCTAAGTTTAATCACCCTAAATATATAATTGTGGCAAAAAGGAGGGCAAATGTTGGAGACAAGCATTTGAGACTAAGGGTAGGCACATCTATTGAAATAAAAAGATATATTTTAAACATCAATTATTCATTTACAGATGGATATTTATTGTGTAGATTATATTCCTAATACAAAATTATGGATTGTAAATAACGATTTAAATATATGTGGAAAACAACACCCAAGTCTCAGACATGTAACTAAATTAATCAAAATGTTGCAAATATGAAAATAAATTGATATAATTTAGCTGTTGAATTAATGTTTGATATTGATTTGTATAATATAAAACAATGGAATGCAAACAAATTTTACGTTTCTTTTTATCAATTAATTTCTAAAATAACAAAGATTCAATTCAAAATCAAAATGACTCAAATATACCAGAGCTAACAAATAATATTGATCATATTAGCGAATTTGAAATGAAAACCTATACATTTCCATACGATCATAGTGATCATCTTGTTCCAGTTATTTATTTTCAAGAAATTTTGAATGATAACAGTTTTTCTACTTCTAAGTGACAAGACAACATGGAAAATTGTGTAGGATCTATCTTTATCATTATCAAAACAAGAGGTGAATGTTTTGTTAATAGCAACTGGACATACTCTCCAATATGGAACCAAAGAGCTTTCTTCCTTCTGGTCAACACCCAACTGTGACAGAGAGAACTGACAAAATGGTGGAAATGTTTTGAGACGGCTGGGAAAACGTGAATATACTCAACTTAATGGTTATATTCCAGTACAATAATCCATATGGGAATGCCTATAATAATAAATACTCTAAAGAAACTACCAAATTACAAATACTAACCTATAATCCATTTGTAAATTGTAAAAATATTATAAATATAAACTCAGATTATTTAAATATATTAAGACCTTTATTTACGAATAAACTATCTGATACTCAAGGCTATAATATAAACACTGTAAAAAAAATTAAAGAGCACTTTTTTTAAAATTCAATGATCATAAAGAAAATGTAATGGCTGAGGGACGTGAGGTAGACATATATAACTTAATAATGAAGAAGATAAATGCTACTCTGATTTACACACCACCCAAAGCAAGTGACAGCAAATTTAATCCTTTCAATCAAATAGTTTTAAATATGGAACCTATACAGCCCCACAACCTTGAACAGACATCATACCCTCATGTCGAATATTGCATTACTGTAATTACACCAAAAAGCGCCAGAGATACCAAGATATATGAACCTTGCTCTAACTTTTAAAAGGTATTTATGGAGACTGTATTTATTTACAATAATTAGTGTAACAACTATTTGGAAGTACCTTTCTCATCTTGATATGTTTGAAGGAAATGTATAGATTCTTAAAGACAAGTTATTAGAATCTTTAATTATTATTATACTCGGATCAACGCAATGTAAGCAATCTTTTCTCCCTCAGAGGTTGATAATCACCTTTATTTTGTTTCTAAACATTATATTTAATAATTCTTATCAAGGTTGTTTGACAAGTTATTTGGCCACTACAAAATATTCTCCTGATATTAAAACATTAAATGAGGCCTTATATTCTGATCTAAAAGTTTCCACTATATTTTCACTCGGTGAACTGGAAACTCTTAATGATAACGTAGATATAAAAGATCCATTTTTCACAACCCTAGTAAAAAAACTTGTTATAATTCCCGATGAAAACGAAGCCCTTTATATGATATCTCAATACAGAAATGTGTGTAGAATAACGTTTAAATTCTATGGACTATCCATTGTAAACCAGCTGAAGTATTTTAAAGACGATTCTTATTTGCTTCGCATTGTGGATGAGTGCTACGCTTCCCATTATGGAGGCATTGACTTGGGAGACAGAAACTCGCCCTTCATCGCAGTGTTCAGTACAACCCTTCAAAGAATGTTCGAAGGTCTATCATAGCGAAGATGAATAGTGACTTCATTTTTTAGCGGGTTTTTATCATCTGTGACTACTAAAGATTTTGTTGGACTAAAGGTTTTAATATTGGAGCACCTCCAAACACCATTTTACATTATCATCATCATCAGACTATATTTAAGTTCTGTGGTGTTCGTTACCGAGGCAATATTGTTTCATCTTGTTGTTAATAAATAATTATTTGTAATATTGGTCAACATTCAAGACTACAAATGGAAGTGTTTAGGAATAGCTATATTATACTGAAAATAAAATAGATTATGCTCCAAAAGATAAATGCAATCATGCTGTATAGCGAGAATTTTTATAATTATTTTTACTATTTTGTTTAAACATAACAATTGAGTGTAAAATTCAATAAACTCGAGTTTAAACTATTAATGGAGTAGATTGACTTTATTAGGACCCTATTTACACCATACTAGTACCAGAATCTAGTTTAAGTTATATATTAAAGGGTGGATGTAGAATAATGTATTAAAAATACAAATATTTGGTTTGTTTATTTTTGTGATGATACATAATATATTGATGGTCAAAGAAGTTTTGTCTCTTAAGATAAAAATGGCGATTTATCTCTTGGTGAAATGTATGGAAATTATCTGAACATTAAAATTATTTATAACCTTACTAATTATAAAAGCATTTTATTGTTGTGGCCAACAATTATCACCTCTGATAAATGTAAAATTTAAAGTTAAGATGGTGGTAGTAAGATATTTCTCTAATTGACATGCTAACAATTTTTAAATTTTCAAAGTGTTTTCCAATTAAATAGATTATTACCTATTGTTGATAAGATTTAGTGAAGCAGAGTAACTATTTCAAATATAAATGTTACGACACAACCATAGAAATTTCTCATATAAGGTTCATAGTAATTTATAATAAAGTTTTCAAAAATTACTTTTCAGTAAACCAAGCTTAAATAAAGTTTCCAATAAACATATTTTAAAGACATACTAGGTTGATATTTAAACTTAACTACTAATTTTTTTAAATCAAATATTCAAAAACTAATTATCAGTAAGATTTCAACAAAATAAGTTACTTATATCTGTATAAATAAAATAAATTTTTATCTATCATGTTAACCAGCTGACATGAATAAGTCTTGAACTAAATTTAATATATTAGTAATTTTTTTTTAATATTCCCTATATAAACTTTACATACTTACATACAATTTTTTTTTTTTTAAAAAGAAATAATTTATATTTAATATGAAACAAAATACTAGGTATCGATTTTCAGCCAAAGATATATCAGGTTATTTATGAATTTTTTTTTAAAATCAGTCGCAATTAAAATAAATCATTAAGTTATTTAAGAGAAATAATATACAGGCATATTCATGTAAAGAACATCCAAAATACCCATTTATACAAAATCCCTTAATTCACTTTTTAATATTAGTCTTGATAAACTACTTCTTAAGATATCTCACTGAAAAACGAGTTAAAAGTACTATTTATTATTAAAAATCCACCCTATATTTCAACTTTAAAACATGAGTCAAAACATATTTTTGGGAAAATTCATATTTTCAATATGTTTACATATATAAAAATGCGTTAAATTTAAATCTAAATCCCACTCCCCTCCCATATACCACCCTCAAAAATATATTTGTCATATCACACAAACTTTAAATATTTTAATACTATTAATATATAAAATCTAGAATAAATTTGAATTTTCCTAGTAACATGTAAGTAAATTATATTAAAACTAATATGGTCAAAACACAAATATCCTCTCTTAAATCCGTATAACGTTTCATACCAGTATAAAATTTTCACCTTATCCAATAAAACGTTTCAGATCCATGGCCAAAGACACACATAAATGTAAAATCCCCTTTTTTGTGTTTAGGTACAAAAGAAACGTTAATATGAATCATAATCTTGATGTAGACTATATTCACTATTACAATACTTTATCTTTTAATAAAAAAATATAGCTTGATATATTATGTTTAATAAAGGAAAGATCACATAAATAAAATGTCAGCCCCACTAAGTGATTCACTAAGAGACACAAACTAAAAATAAAAATATGAACCATTCCGGTCAAACGGTGAGACTATATTTTGTGTGTTTTTCCTTTCTACTAAAAAGTTACCAAATCTGAATTTGCTCCTCCGTGGAAGCAATGATAAAATTATAGCTAGATTAGCCTAAACTTGCTAATATATTAACATTTTCTATTTTTAGGGCATAGTGAACTCCCTTAGCTCTTACTCAGAATGGAATTATTAACTTCCATTTCCTTAGGAATTTCTATTTTCCTACAATATCACTGATTTCCCTATTTATCAATATGTATTCAGACCAAAATGTGTGTATTTCTTTAAATGCACCACATTTATGTATTTATATCAAGAACAATATTCAAATAGGATCTCATTTAAATATTTATATAATCTAAAATATTTCCAATAGGATCTCTTTTATTTATTTATATTAAATATAATGTTTTAAATAGCAACTATTTATGTATTTAAGTAAAGAAAAATATTTTAATAGCATGTATTTTAATTATCTATTTCAAGTAAAGTATTTCAAATAGCATCTCTTCTATGTATTTATATATAAAGTAAAATATTTAACATAGCAAATCTTTTATGTATTTATATAAAGAAAAATATTTCATATAGAAACACAATTATGTATTATATCAAGTAAAGTATTTCATAGAGTAACTCTTTTATGTGGTTTTATAAAATAAAATATTTCAAAAAGCAAATCATTTATACAAAGTACAATATTTCAAATAGAACATCTTTTATGTATTTATATAAATTAGAATATTTCAAATAGTACCATTTTTAATTATTTATATTAAGTAAGTTCATTCAAATACCAACCATTTTATGTATTTATATAAAGAAAATATTTCAAATATCAGCTCTATTATGTATTTATAAAAATAAAATATTTTAGCCATCACCTCTTTTATGTATTTATATAAAGTAACTTTTTTAATCACTTCCACTTGTATTATTAGACTGTCAATTAAATGTTTAAAAAAAACCTTGATGTTTTATTTATATCTATTATGTAGCTATTACACTATATTTAGATTTGTTAGGAATGATTTAATAAAATATATATTTATTTGAATTTAATTAAAACAGCATACTTTGTGTATATGAGAGATTTTCGTTTAAATCTATATTAAAACTTGTATTAATGCTCTAGTATCTTGGATGTTTGTATTATATTTATTTAATTTAAGTTAATCAAGTGAAATACATTCAATTAAATCATATGACTATATTTATACCAGCAGATGAAAACGACATTACCAACTCACTTGACAAAAAATATGCTCTATTGTCATATTTATGACTTACTAATGAGTCGGAAACAGTAAAACGAGAATAGAATGAACAATTTCTTGAACCAAAGTTCCTTTATGCGGGAAATAAACTGTTCACGTTGAGTTTTTCCTTGATTCTCTGCGCACCCGATTAGTAGTTACAAAATTTATCGCACTCACAAGACATTCATGACTACAAGCACTTACTAAATACTACACAAAC
Source organism: Timema shepardi (assembly GCA_902151425.1). NCBI lineage: Eukaryota > Metazoa > Arthropoda > Insecta > Phasmatodea > Timematidae > Timema > Timema shepardi. Next base: position 42,212 of record CABFVX010001324.1, on the reverse strand, counting down.
TAAATTAAACTATCCCCATACTACAGGTAAAATTTGAGATAGAAACGATAAATAAGAAATTCCATGTGACACTTTTAACAATATCATAAGCACATCATTACACATTTAAAATTACTTTAAATTATAATTTACAACGCATAGCCATAGGCTACACCCAGAACTATAACAATGTTTAGTCAATTTCTGTACTAATATATATATATAGTACACATTAAGGTGGTCCAAAATTTCACTATTTTGTCACTGCTGGAGTGCTGGTGTCTGTCTCCTAGTTCTTACCAGTTAGTATTTATATTACAATAACCTTGTTTTGAGGGTAGGGTGGGGTAATGTAACTCTACTAATGTCAAGGACAATGTTTACACAATGCCTATATATCTTTGCAACCAAACCTCATTTCTAGAGAACAATAAACGTGAACTATGAATCAAAACAAACAAAATATGAACATGATTCACTGGTGGTTCACTAAAACAGGGAGGTTAATGTACAAGTGTGAAAGCAAACATGCTCATATCAAATAGCATTGCGTTATAATTATACAAAACATTTTTTGTTACCTAGATTTAAATTTAACGATTTTATTTTTAAATAATTAAAAGTCCTCATTACGATTTTTCGACAGATTTTTTTTTATTGGGTCCAAAAATTCAATAAATCGTATTAAAAATTCGATTTCCGGTTAAAATTTTCGACATTTTATCAGTGGTTGCACCTTTTATAGTCATATAATTTTTATTAAATCCCTTATTTTAAATTTAGACCAATAACAAAAATAAATATTAACTATTGAGTCTAAAATGATTGTGACAGATCATTGCTGTACAAACATTTCCCTTAAAGAGGTTAAAGAAAAACAAAAGATAAAGTTTTTGAGAGACTTACTTATTTACTTAGTTTCTGGAATCAGATAATTTATTATTCCATTATAATTTAAGTAGTATGACTGTACATTAAAGCTCAATAAATTGTATTAATACATCTGCTAATACCTCCGAAACCGTTGGGTTTATAAAGAGGTATTTCAAATTTAAGTTTTTATTTTTATTTTTAATAGTGCTACAAATTTGCAATGATAAGTAATTTAGTATCTTAAATAGTTGCAGATATAAGGATATTCCCACTTCTGTAAAGTATCCAAAATTCATTTTTATAGGTAAGTTAAAATAGCAATTTTGTTTGTAATCTTAGTCAACGCCTAGATATAAATTTTAATCAAAATCGTTAGAGCCGATTTTGAGAAAATGTTTTTTCTATTTCGCCATTTATTGAACTACTCTTTGTTTAGGGTTAGACAGACACACAGAGAGATGACATTGCAAAAAACACTTTTTCGAGCTCGGGGGTCATGAAACTTCACATCTGTCAACATCTCTGGTTGGATATTTTTGTATGGTCACAATAACTTTTTGTTCAATAATTATTTGTTTTATTAAACTGTGATTAAAAGAAAATATTTGTATTATAAATAGACCTCGGGGGCGTAGTTGTCTAACGCGCTAGTCGTGTTGAGCACGACTGCCGAGGAGGGCGAGATCGAAGCTCAAATATAAGTCTTGTGAAATGGGGGTGATTTCCTTAAATAGTTTTCCACTCCCTCTCCACGCAAATGCGGGTTCACTTACTCTAATTAAACCCTCCCAATTCCTAATACTATAACGTAATGAATACTTAAAGCGTATAACCCGAACGGATAGTAAGACGCGGTGCCAATACTATTATTATTAAATAGACCTCCATATTTGCATCGATAAGTAATTTCAAATAGTTTATGAATTATGAAAAAAATGAGAATTTACCCATTAAACCGGAACCTTCCATTAATTTATTCGAAAAAAATTATAATAGTCCTTTTGTTTATAATATTGATTAATGCTTAGAAATTAAATTTAATCAAAATTGTTAAAAGCCAATTTTGAGAAAATCAATTTTTCTCTTTTTTTACATTCAGTAAACTACCATTAATTTCAGGGTTAGATATCCAATTCCACAAACCCCTTACGACAACCTGTACTGTTCACCACCTCCAACTCAAACTGCTAGAGCAACATTAGCCGGAAACAGGGTGGCTTGAATCTATATGGAATTTATTGTAACAAAAATAGTAACATTTGCAAGCTTAAAAAAAAATTAAATTATTTATTCAAATAAAAGCAACAGAGGTAAACAAAATAATACATGGCTTCACAAGTTGAAATAATCAGAGCTTAAAATAAAATAAATATGGCAGAAACTGCACCTGCGCCGTACAGTTAAGGATATATTTCAAAATCTCAAAGTAATAGTAGTCATTGAAGTAGACTACGTTTGAAACAAAACAGTTATAATATAAATTATTTATGTATATGAATTAGTCTAGAAGAGGCTCAATAGTAATTAAAAATCGTTAATCTATTAATAAAGAGATTAAAGAGCTCCTCTACTTAGTTGATACAGCGGCTGAATCACCCTTGTGACTTCAGACTAAACTAAAAGAATAAATCATTAAAACTTTGAATCCTTATTATATTATTAAAGAGAATAAAGACTTTTAAATATAAAGGCTATAGGTATTCCAACTATTGGAATATCAAAGTATTAAAGAGTTCTTCTATACAATTAACAAAGCGCTTGAATCATCATTGTAAATTCCGATCAAACAAATAGGTTAAACCATTAACCCTCTGAAACTTTACTATATTAAAAAAGAGCTCAAACATCTCCCATAAATTATTAACAAAGGACTTGAATAACCCTTGTAAATTCCGACTATATCATTAAATTTTAAGATTAAATTTAAATTCAAAAATCAACTTTGATTAAAATAAGTTACACAAAGTTTTGACCTCCTGACACAACTCAATCTTCTGTGAGACCACCAGCTTTGAAGTAGCCGAGAAGATTTCGGCATTTTAGCATTTAACATTATAATATAAAACAAAGTAATATTATATAAGAATACTTGTTATTTCTCACTAACGATTTTAATCACATAAATAATTAATGGTTTAAACACCCAAACCCACCATAGGTCAATTATTTTTAAGTATTTATTAAAATAAAAAGAGTTTAGATTTTGTCATCCTGGAGCGATCATTTCCAAGGCCAGATCAGCACCTCTCGTGGTTGTGTTATAATTAAAAGTCAACCAAGCTTGCTGAGCACCAGCTTTATACAGGTCTAGTTGATGAATATAAGAGGGGGAATCTTACATGATGTAGTTACATCCTAGTTCGTTACACATTGTGTCTCAACCTCAACACATCGTGTTCTCAACACCTAACGAACTCCATGATTATGGTGCGCTGATTTATCACCGAAACATGTCGGAAAATTAGAGTTCCTGTAACTATCATCAACACAGGAACACTGTTAAAAGGAGTAAGGGACGTCAATTCTTCCAAAAAAGACTTAGATACATGGTTATATAATTCTGTATAATATCTTAAATTAAATAAGGTTTCTAATCAATGTAGCCCACACTATATTTGTCTATCTTATCTCCTACACTTTTATTTTTAACTGGTGTAATCGATTTTACCCCTCCATTTAACTTATTTTAATGTTTATGTAATCTGTCACCTTATTTCAAATAATTATTTCTCAGTATATCATATCACCCTATTTAACTTTTTTAACTACTCTATCTCACTGTATTTAATGATTTGAATTGTAACTTTCACTTTATTATTCTGTTACTTTGTTCTACTTATAACAATCTATTCTGTTTGACCATCTCGTAACTACATTTTTCAATCACGTTATATTTCATATAACTATTTTACTTATGCTCTTATTCCACTTAATATTTAAATCCTTTTTTTAAACTGTAATTATTGTTTATACTTAACTTATTATTTTTAACTAAGACATTCTATTTGTTATGACCATATTACACTTATTGTTTTGTTTAGATTCTTGACTTGCAGGTTTATTTATAAATATTGTCAACCTTATATTTTTAATTCATTTTACTAGCCCCCTTTGACTCATATTATTTTATATGTTTTATTTAACCTAAGATTCTTATTAAAATAAAACGATTTTAACGCATTAATTTCACTTTCCATTAATTTAACTTTTTAGCTTTTTCTTTCTCATTAATCTTTTTATCAATAACTATCAAAGTCTTTAGTTTTAATCTATCAACACTCCTTACGTAAGATTATTTTAGAATGTTTTCTAAAATGTTGTAGGTATTCTATTTTCATCTCACAATAACACTACCATTACACATTAGCGTAAGTGCGTATAACCCGAAAGGTTAGTAATAGGCGGTGCTAATAATAATAATAATAATAATAATAATAAACACACATTCTCTAGTTTTCGTGATGTAAATCTCCCCTCGAATATATAAAACAAGTTTAGCAACGCTGGTTAGTCGAGGTTGCCAGTAAGTAACTCCTTACCACATAAAACGCGATGAGATTTAACAACAGTTAACTGAGAGAGAGCGAATCAAAAGTTTTTCTCCATAAGGTCTGCAGTTACTTCATCAATGATATAGGGTTTATTAATCTGTTTCTGGTTGTGTTGCAAAGAATCATGGGCCAATATATTTATTTCTGCTAGTTTATAAATTGCTATGACACTCCAAAAAAAATTCTGTCCTCAGTTTGGAGCCAAGCGTGTGAATCAAACATTTACAAGAATTCAGTAACATACCAGTAAATGGGCCAAAGAATCTGTCTCTCTATTTTGGATGAGGAAGTCAAGGCTCGATTCTTGGTTGGGTAATGGCTGTGGGGGATGGTTCCCCTCCATGTTATATTATTCTATTTTTTACTTCCCCTCTTCACGTAAATCAGATGTATCCTATATAAACTATTTTGGCATTATTATTTTATTTAATACAAAATTTAGAGAAACAATTTTATTTTTATGTTATTGAAACTCATATGTTCAATAGGGTGACAATTTTTTTTAGTATGGCATTATACTACCCATTCATGTTAAACGCATAGCTAGTATTGACACAGATGGGTTAAGGCTGAAGAAGTTTGAATTTAGAAGAAATATACTAAAATTTGCGTGGAGGGAGAGTGGAAAACTGTCTATCCCTAGCGTTTTCGACCTGGATGATAGCCCTGATATCTCTATTATCAGCAGTATATTTTATTGCGAGATAGACGATGACTAAGTATCCATTAATTTGACTGAATCTTAAAGTATCCTTCAGTCTGATCTGGTTTGCCATTGTAGGGTGGTGCTCAAGGTTTATTTCATAGGTGGATAAAATGATGATAGGTTTTTCCATAAATTGTTTTCTATACTTGACTTACTCAATTTCAGGTACATTTCCTCCTAACTTTATCTTCCTCATCCATAACACATTAATATAAATGTAAAGCACGTAAGAGTTGTAACACGTAATGTAAAGAAAGATAAATATTATATACATTTAGTTTGAATAAATAAATTCCCTGCTCGCGTGTATTTGTTAATATCACACTGATGTAACGCAAATTTTCCGAGTTAATTCTCCGGTTATATGTGCTTGTATATATAACACTGATGTAACCCAAATTAGCCGAGTTAATTCTGCGGTCGATATTGACTAGAAGTAAAAAAGACTGATACTGTAGTTTTGCTAAGATGGTACCATGGTAACAGCCAATACGTCACCACTATTTTAGTCCTGGGTGCATTTATGAAATTTAATTTTTCAACCTGACAAAGGTGATTGTATTTAAATCCTGATTTTAGAAGACATACCTAGAAACAAGACTAGTGCCCAGACAGATTTAGTACCTGATTTATTAAATGGATTATTATAATTTTAAAATAATATTGTTTAAATTAAATCTAAGACAGTTGTTAACATAATCATGGCCAATTGGGAGACTATATTTAACTTATTCGAATTATATTTTAACTTATGTCTCTAACAACACTTTTTATTTTACGAAGTGTTCCAACTTTTACTAAATATCTAATTTATTGATACTTTTTCGTAACACTGGATTAAAATCACGAAAAACCACAAAGTGTTTAATGTACCATTTTAATCTCGACTGTCATCTTTGGCTTCATCAGTTATTTCAAAGTGACTCTTGGGGGAAGAAAAAAATCAAATTACTTTATATATTTGTGCCTATTTCATAAAACTAAAAGTTTACTATTTTAAATTAACAAGTGAATGTTTTATCATTGTAAAAAGACAAGGTTTCCTAAAGAAAATAGGTCTCGTAAATATTAGTCACTTGTAAAAAACAACGATACAAGACAGCTGTCTATTTACAAGAAGGCACTTCATACAAAATTCAGCTTCAATGTCCGCGTGGCTAACGTTCTTATTTCGCAGTAGACTAGACGATCGATGATGGGCAGATTGAGGTTCAAATCTCGGTCGGGTTCCCTAAAGATAGTTTTTCAAAAGAATTTTATATTCTACTTTCACGAAAATGCTGTTACACTTCATCAATTCATAACCTTCCAAATGCTTAAGACCATCAGAGTATTATTAACATAAGCGTATTACATGACTGGGCAGTAAGACGTGGTACTATAAACACATAATCAATACAACCAGATTTATCCGGCTATTACAGTAGCTTACAGCATAAAAACTAATTTAAAATAATTTTCGCCAGTTGTATTAATTAGTAAATATAACATTTAAATACATTTTGCTTAAATATTAATAAATAAGAATTAATAAGTAAAATTATAACACGAGATAGATTAGATTATGCTTTGTTTTATGATACTCAACACTAATATTGTTAACGGCGTAGTTTTTTCCTGAACTATACCATAGATGTGCGTATAACCCGAACGGTTAGTAGTAAGACGCGGTGATAAATAATAATAATAATAATATAGCATATATTTATTTTTACAGGGAAAATCATCTATATTCTGTGAAGGTTTAGTAACGTTTAAATATCTCGTTTGATATCATTAATGGGTGGGTTATTATTTCCTAACATCAATAATCCCTTTGTTCACATCATCATCATCATCATCATCATCTGAAAATTTAATAAGTTACTTAAAATCTTTTCATAGGTGATTCAGCAATTAAAAGTAAAGTATTTGATCAATTACGGTGTGTAAAAACCTTCCAATAAAATGGAATTTGTAAAGTATTTTGCCTAAAGCCACTTGTGTTGCAATCACTTCAAAAACTTTTTTATGATACTTCTTTAATACCGTATAGCTATAGATGAACGAGGTGCTCGCCACTTTCATAGGAAATAAGCTTACAATGTGGACCTTTATAAAATCTTAATGCATTAAAGAGTAATTGATTGGATTCGAGAAGAGGCCAATATTAATTTACCATCAATACAATACTTAAAATAATGTAGAGAGTGAAGATGTGTTAATTGGATTTTAAAATAATCATCTAATTTGTTAGGGAGTGAGTGGTGTGTCCATTTTATAACTATATTATTTTGTAAAATGTGTTCTTATATAATCAGTCAGTTAAATACTATATGCTAAATATAGTGCAAATACATTTTCTAAAGCAATAATAATAATAATTATTATTATTATTGTATTAGGGTTATTTTCAAACCTCTCCTGACATAAACCATATGTAGTTATTTTATATTTATAATGGGCATCGTAAAATTATTTTAACAACAACATTTTCTTTAAGTTTTCTGTTTACACGCCACTATGCGAATTAAAAATAGTCAAGATCTATTTAGATTAGAATGTTTATACATTCAAATTAAACATATATATATATATATATATATATACTAAAACAATATTTAATATATTTTGACATATAACTAAATTAATGTCGTTATAAAACTATAACAAAAAATCATAGATCAATTGTTTTCTATTCCACTCTCTCCCCTTAAATATAGCAGTTTATATACCGTTCAATATAAAATAAAATTCAAGTCACCGATGGCCATCATCCAATTCAAAAATGCATTATTAAGCGGTTTTCATAGATGCGACATTAGGTAAAATTGCTAGTTTTATAATAACACACAGTGTATTATTTCCTTAGAGCCACTGTGTATCGCATTAAATAACCATTTATTTCTAGCAACTAAACCATTATGGTAAAAGTCTGCATGTTACACCAACTTAAATACTGACTAGTATATTAATGAACAGTTGACCCGAACATCTAGTTAAATAGGGTCAGCGTTAGAATACAATATAAATTTGTTAGCCTGCCACAATAATATATTACAGTAGATATATCAAAGTATTCTATATAACTCAATATGATCATATATTTAAAACTTTAACACTCGTTAATCATCAGTTTTGTTTGCACCAGATAAAGGTAGATAGTAATTTTTATAAAATTACAATTAAATATACTAATTCTTAAGTGAAGTGTTAAAAAGTGAGGAAGCTTAAAAGCGAATAAATATATAAAAATTATATTAGGTACAAACGAGTTGATAAAAAAATAATTTATTAGGATCTTATTTATTTTTTCTCAACAATATATATTTTATTAACAATCTTCCTAAAAGTGGCTATTAAAAAGTAAATTTTCTATAATGTCGAATCGTTTGATTATATAAATATATGGTAATGTTATTTAAAACTTAAATAGTAGTTCTATAAATGTTTTAAATATATAAGAGAAGATAAAATTTTTAATACATATTAATTTTTAACATAATTATGGTTCCGAATGGTTTTAAAATTAAGTCTAATTTGGAGTTAACTATTATTTATTTAATATTAAACTCTTTAAATTTACCAAAACATTATTGAAATTAACGTTTATTAAATATGTTCCCAGTAACTTTAAAACCCACCATTTAAGTTTGTGGAATCTTAAATATCTAGATTGTGTCCAGGATGATTCGTTAAATATTTCATTAATTATTCAATATTAAGTAAAAAAATAGAGGTTAAAATAATACACCAATCGAATGTTATAAATCCGTGATATTTTAAAACATTAAATCAACAATCTTATGTTCTTTTACATTATATAGTCCCATCTGAAAAAGTAAGTATTGGGTTAATAAAAAATATAATTCGAAAATTTTATATATGTTGGATTTTTATGACCCCTTGAATCAGAAACGGTTGTTTTTACAGACAGTCTTTTTTATGTGTGTCTGTTTTAAGCCTGTGGCTGTATACAGTACATCCGCCTATATCAGAAACCACAATAAAGATCAGGATTAACTTGGTAAATGGGTTCTCATAAGGTTCCCCAATGGGCTTTTCGGAATTGTAAATCTATCTTTGGAAAAAAGGGTAGATAACTTAAAGTATAAAAAAGAAAAAAAAGTTTTTTTTAACTGATTATATTTATTTTGAATAAAATTAGTAAATACCATGTTCAACAGCACAACTAATGTAGTACAAATATTAGAGAAAATTACTAACCTGCTACTTTACATAAGCGGAAATCTCCGATTTTGGTCGTATCGTCGCATTTCATGGCGATAAGAAATAACCTACACTTTCAAAGCTGTATGAATCATAAAATAAAAAACTTTTATTCAAAATATATGTTTAAAAAGAAAGAGGGTGGAGGGGGGAGGAAGAAGACATATTAGCTTCAAGTATTACGACTCTTCCAAAGAAGGTGGAATTGGCACGAAAGAGCAATTAATTGAAGCTCGTTAAGGATCAAAGATGATAAAGAACATTGGGAAAGAACAGGGGGGATCCAATCAATAGCTAAACGTAATTAGAAATAGATGAGTCGGAAAAAGGGTTACATAACAGTATACTTTTGTGAGCTAAATTACATTAGCTCGGCACATAATGTTTGTCATTCAGAACGTCGTTACCAAGTAGATGTTCTACCAAAAAATAGTTATCACCATTTTACTCATGAAGTATCTCCACTTCGATATGAAGGTGTTTCCCAGTATCTAGCGGTAAATATTTACCTAAATTCAAGTATATAGGAACCTGCAAATTAACAATAAATTATAATGGGTTAGTTAATACCTTTGTCCTAGTGGTCTACTTTTAATATAGCTTTTTTACAAAAAGTATTTTCAACTTATATGTACCCAATTAATCATGTGGTACTGTACGTATCCACGAATTACTACTTACCTTATATATATGTTTGTTTAATTTTTAATCAATCGTTTGAGGACTCGTTGGGCTGAACACAGGACACCTTCTATTCGTAAAGTTTGCACAATCTTCGACAAACAGACGGTGGTTGCTCAATCAATATGATTCGATTACAGGCCAGCTTTATGTTTTTTTCTTCATTTTTTCACGTTCTAAGATTGGAATATGTCATGTTTTAATGAGGTAGTGATATATCTCTGTACATCTAACACAATTCGACATGTCAAGATTCGTACAAAACACATGCAAGTTCACATGAACTAAAATATATAAATATAGATTTATTAACAAAAAATATCCATTTCCATTCATAATCTTTAACAAATCGTGGAGGAAGGGTGTAGTTTCCTATAAGTTAATAAATATTTTAGAAATAGTAATCATATTTCTTATTAATAATTTTGTTACTTAATATGTGTAAAATAAAAAGTACATTGATTTGGTGTTTACTGTTGTATAAATCTAAAACTAGATATTTAAGAGTTAAACATATTCATTCTATTATTTTGTGTGTATCTCTTTTGTATAACGAACAGTGATTAAACCTAATGTTCGATTTCATATTCAGTAACTTTTTTTTAAATTGATTTTTAATTTTTAATTTTTCAGATATAACCTTGGAACAATGCTTAAATAAGTATAAAACGACTTGTTTGAATAGTAGATCCACTTTAGAAATCGTACCATAGAAAAGCAAGAAGTGCGACGATTATTAAATGAAGATAATTTTATTTTTATATTTTAATGATTAATGAAATTAATACTATTAATTAATCTCGACTATTGTTAATTGGAATGCATTTATTGAAGATAAATCTACACATAAATAAATACTTAAAATACTTATGGTTTGAAGTAATTTAGTGCTAATCAATTTAATTAAATTTTCAACTTCGACAAAAAAATCTTTTTCTGGAAAATGGTAAAATATTTTCACTTTTTGAAACAAATAAAATTTTAATAATCTGTCACGAGTAAATTTACTCTGTTTGTTCCATTGTATATTATCCTGATGTAAAGAATTACGACTTCGAAAATTGTATTAAATTTTACAGAAGTAATTAACTAAATGCATATGTTAAGAAAGAATTAAGTATTGAAAATTTTGTATTTTTAATACTAAAATCTGATTTCATAAGGATAGGAAATAAATAAAACAATTATATTGTAGTATTACTAGTTATTATGAGAGATATAATTGTGTGTGTATATATATTTATAGGGAATTTGGTTTATAGTGCACTATGTGAAAATGTAATGTATAATTACAACTATAAATAATGTATACAATTTTCAAACTAGAGATCTGAACCAAAAAAGAACTTAACAATATAGATCTAAAGAATAACTTGAATATTTGATCCTGAGTTTAGACACCCTAGGTATAGAATTGTGACACAGAGGAGGGAAAATATCAGGCATAGAGAAATGAGACCAAGAGTAGGCACCAATTATTATAGTAGGAGGACCTATATTAAAGATGATTTAATTCATTTATAGATGGATATTTATCGTGTAGATTATATTCCAAATGCAGTTATGGCTGGTAAATAACGATTTTAATATCCATGGAAAACGACACCCAAGTTTATCATTCATTCAAATAAATTAGTTCAAATTGTAGGAAAAATTAAAGTATATGTATATATTTTAGCTGATGCAATAATGTTGGATATTGGCTTGGATATTATTTTACAAAAAATGAAATTCAAACAGATTCTAATTATATTTATCTCAATTAATTTCGTAAGTAGCAAAGTTACAATGCAAAGTATAAATGACTCGTATAATATGTCAGAGCTAACAGATAAAACTAAGCTCATTATAAATGAATTACTCAAAACCCCTATTTACTTGATTGGGATCAATACTGATAATATTCTCGAATTTGAAATTAGAACAGAACTATTTCGATACATTCACAGTGATCGTCTTGTTCCAGTGATATCCTTGCAAGATTATTTGGTAAATGATGATGAGGTATTACTTGCGTTGAAGAGAAATGATAACATAGAAAATAGTGTAGGATTTATCTTTATCATCAACGAAACAAGAGGAGAATGTTTTGTTAATAGCAACTGGACATACTCTCCATTATGGAACCCACGAGCTTTCTTCCTTCTGGTAATCACCACAACTGTGACAGAGGAAACTAACAAGGTGGTGGACATGTTGCGAGACTGCTGGGATAACTTTAATATACTCAACTTAGTGGTTATATTCCAATACAAGGTTTCATTAAGGATTGATTTATGTAATAATTACTGTAAAGAAACTACAAAATTACAAATACTCACTTATAATCCATTTGTAAATAGTAAAAATATTGTAGATCTCAACTCAGATTACTTAAATAAATTAAGTCCTATATTTACAAATAAACTCTCTGATACTCACGGTTATAATATAACCACGGTAACAAGATCAATGGGCCATTATTTAAAATACAAGGATATCAAAGGAAATTTAATTGCTGAGGGGCGTGACGTAGACATATTTAACATAGTAATGAAGAAGCTAAATTCTACTCTGATTTACTCACCACCCAAAGCAAGTGACAGGGAATTTAATCCTTTCAATCAAATAGTTTTAAATATGGAACCTATACAACCCCACAACCTTGAACAGACATCATACCCTCATGTGGAAGTGTGCATTACGGTAATTACACCAAAAGCGCTAGAGATACCAAGATATATGAACCTTGTTCTACCTTTTACAAAGGATGTATGGAGACTGTATTTATTTACAATAATTTGTGTAACTACTATTTGGAAGTTGCTTTCTCATTTTGATTTGTTTGAAGGAAATGAAGAGATTCTCAAAGACAAGTTAGTAGAATCTTTAAGTATTATTGTTCTCGGATCAACGCAATGTAAACCATCTTTTCTCCCCCAGAGGTTGATAATCACCTTTATTTTGTTTCTAAATCTCATATTTAATAATTCTTATCAAGGTTGTTTGACAAGTTATTTGGCCACTACAAAATATTCTCCTGATATTAAAACATTAAATGAGGCCTTATATTCTGATCTAAAAGTTTCCACCATATTTTCACTCTGTGAACTGGAAACCATTGTTGATAACGTAGATATAAAAGATCCATTTTTCACTACCCTAGCAAAAAAACTTGTTATAATTCCCGATGAAAACGAAGCCCTTTCTATGATATCTCAATATAGAAATGTGTGTAGACTAACGTTTAAACTCTATGGACTATCCATTGTAAACCAGCTGAAGTATTATAAGGACGATTCTCCTTTGCTTCATGTTGTTGATGAGTGCTACGCTTCCCATTATGGAGGCATTGACTTGGGAGACAGAAACTCGCCCTTCATCGCAGTGTTCAGTACAACTCTTCAAAGAATTTTCGAAGGTGGTATCATAGAGAAGATGAATAATGACTTCATTTTTAACGGGTCTTTATCATCTGCGATCAATAAAGGTTTTTTTGGACCAAAGGTTTTAATATTGGAGCACCTCCAAACACCATTTTACATACTCATCATTGGACTATGTTTAAGTGGTTTGGTGTTCGTTACCGAGGCAATATTGATTCATCCTGTTGTTAATAGATAACTATTTGTAAAATTTTTAATTGGAGTGTTAGGAATAGCTATGATAGACCGAAAATAAAATAGATTTTGCTAAAAACAGATAAATGCGAGAATATTTCATATTATTTTAACTATTTTGTCTAAACATAACTAATACCTGTTAAATTCAATGAATAATGAATTAATGAAGTAGATTAACGTTATTTTGACCCTAGAATTGAGTTTATATATACTAAAGGGTGGATAAATAAAAATGTATTAAAAATAAAAATATTTGGTTTGTTGATTTTTGTGATGATACATAATATATTTATGCTCAAAGACGTTTTGTCTCTTAAGATAAAAATGGCTATTTATCTCTTGGTAAAATGTATGGACATGATCTAAACACTAAAATTTGTTATAACCTTACCAATTTTAAAAGTATTTAATTGCTGTGGCCAACAATTATCACCTATGATAAATGTAAAACAAGTTAAGATGGTGGTAGTAAGATAATTCTCTACGTGACATGCTATCAGTTTTTAAATAATTAAAATGTTTACCAATTACATAGATTAGTATCTATTGTTGATAAGATTTAGTGAAGCAAAGTAACTATTTAAAATATAAATGTTACGACACAACCATAGAAATTTCTCATATGGTTCCTAATAATTTATAATAAATTTTTTTAAATTACTTTTCAGTAAACCAAGCTTAAAAAATTTTCAAAAAACATATTCAAAAGACATTCTATACTGATATCTAAACTCAATTATTGATTTTTTTAACTCATATATTCAAAAACTAATTATCAGTAAGCTTTCAACAAAATTAGTTTCTTATATCTGTATAAATAAAATTATTTTTTTATCTATCATGTAAACCAGGTCACATGTATAAGTCTTAAACTAAATTGAGTATTATATTGTTATTCTTTTAATATTTCCTTTGTAAGCTTAATACACTTACATAAAATTAAAAATAATAATAAACAATTTATATTTATTATGCAACAAAAATACTAGGTATCGACTTTCAGCAAAGATATATCAGGTTATTTATGATTTTTTTTTAAATCAGTCACCTTTAATATCTATCATTAAGTTATTAAGGAGAAATAATATACAGGCATAATCATGTAAAGAACATTCAAAATACCCATTTAAATCAAATCCCTAAATTCAGTTTTAAAATATTAGTCTTGGTAAACTACTATTTAAAAAATTTCACTGAAAAACAAGTAAAAAGTACTATTTTTTTTATGCAAAACTCACCCCAGATTTCAACTTTAAATCATGAGTTAAAACAGACTTTTGGGAAAACTCATATTTTTCATATGTTTACATATATATACTTCATTCACGGGAGGAGTTTACCTATGAAAGGTCTTTTTTCTTACCAATATCCTACTATATAATAGATTTATGGTAGGGAAAATAAACTTACGTTAAATTAAAATCTAAACCCACTCCCCTCCCATATACCACCCTCAAAAATATATTTGTCATATCACACAAACTTTAAATATTTTAATACTATTAATATATAAAGTCTAAAATAAATTTGAATTTTCCTAGTAACATGTAAGTAAATTACATTAAAACTAATATGGTCAAAACATTAATATCCCTTTTTAAAGCCGTATAAAATTTATTACTGCTATAAAATTTGCACCTTATCCACTAAACCATTTCATACCAATTCCAAGCACAGAAATAAGTATAAAATTCCCTTTTATGTGTTTAGGTACACAAGAAACATTAATATGAATCATAATCTTGATGTAGAAATTATTCACTATTACAATACTTTGTCTTTAAATGAGAAAGTAAAACTTGATATATTATGTTTTATGAAGGAGAGATTATCAAAATTAGATGTTAGCCCCACTAAGTGATTCACTAAGAGAGACAACCTAAGAATAAAAATATGAACCATTCCAATCAAACGGTGAGGCTATATTTAATGGGTTTTTACCTATCTAATAAAAAGTTAAAAAGTTACAAAATTGACTTTGCTCCTCCATGGAAGCACTGATAGATTATAGCTAAGGTAGCTTAAACATGCTAAGATATTACTATTTTTCTATATATAGGGCTAAGTGAACTCCCTTAGCTTTTACTCAGAATGGAATTATTAACTTCCATTTCTTTATGAATTCCTATTTTGCTACTATACACAGATTTGCTTATTTATTATGTGTATTCAGCCCAAAATGTGTGTATTTTCTTTAAATGCACAACTTTTATGTATTTATATCAAGAACAATATTTCAAATAGGATCTCATTCAAATATTTATATGATCTAAAATATTTCAAATATATCTTTTATTTTTTTATATTAAATATAATGTTTTAAATAGCAACTCTTTTATGTATTTAAGTAAAGAAAAATATTTCAAATAACATGTATTTTAATTATCTATATCAAGTAAAGTATTTCAAATAGCATCTCTTTATATGTATTTATATATAAAGTAAAATATTTCATATATAAACACAAATGTATTATATCATGTAAAGTATGCCATACAGTAACTCTTTTATGTGGTTTTATAAATTTAAATATTTCAAAGAGAAAATAGTTTATACAAAGTACATTATTTCAAGTAGAACATCTTTTATGTATTTATATAAATTAGAGTATTTAAAATATTACCATTTTGAATATTTATATTAAGTAATTAGTTTCAAATACCAACAATTTTATGTATTTATATAAAGAAAATATTTCAAATTGCAGCTCTATTATGTATTTATAAAAATAAAATATTTTAGCCAGCACCTCTTTTATGTATTTATAAAACGTAAGTTTTTTTAAGCTCTTCCAATTTGTGTTATTATAGTGTCAAGTAAAATGTTTAAAAAAATCACACCTATGTTTTATTTATATCTATAAGGTAGCTATTACACCATATTTACATTTGTTAGGAATGATTCAATAAAATATATATTTATTTGAATTTAATTAAAACATCATNTTAAAACAGCATACTTTGTGTATAAGAGAAATTATCGTTTAAATGAACATAAAAATCTGTATTAAAGCTCTGAGTATCTCGGATGTTTGTATTATATTTATTTAATTTAAGTTAATCACGTAAAATAAATTCCATTAATTCACATGACTATATTTATACCGGTAGATGAAAACGACATTACAAACTCACTTGACAAAAAATTTGCCCTATTGTCATATTTATGATTTACTAATGATTCGTAAACAGTAAAACAAAAAGAGAATGATTCTGGATATTATGCTGGAAATAAGCTCTTCACCTTGTGTTTTACTTTGATTCTCTGCGCACCCGATTAGTAATTACAAAATTTGTTGCAATCACAAGATATTCATGACTACAAACACTTACTAAATACTACACAAACTAAATTAAACTATCTTCATACTAAAAGTAAAATTAGAGCAAAACAAGATAATTAAGAAATTCACAAGTGACACTTTTAAAAATAACACAATCAAATCATTATGCAATTAAAATTACTCTAACTAAATGACAGTTTACAACGGATAACCATACACCCAGAACTATACAATGCTTTAGTCAATGTTTGTACTAATACATACAGAAGACATTAAGGAGGTCCAAGATCACACTATTTTAAAACTACTAGTGTGCTAGTGTCTGTCTCCTTGTCCTTACCAGTTAGTATTTATATTACAATAACCTTGTTTTGAGGGTAGGGTGGGGTAATGTCTCCTTAATAATGTCAAGGACAACACTTCCATAATGCTTATATTTTTTGCAACCAACTTAATTTCTGTAGAACAATAAACGTGAAGGTTGAATCAAAACAAACAATATATGAACATAATTCACTGGTGGTTCACTTAAACAGGGAGGCTAATGTACAAGTGTGAAAGCAAACATTCTCGTTACAAATAATATTGCGTTATACTTATGTAAAACATTTGTTGACACCTGGATTTAAACTAAACATTTTTTTTAAATAATTAAAGTGGTCATTAGGATTTTTAGACAAAAATAAATATTGTTATTGGGGCGAAAATTCAATACCTCGTATTAAAATTTCGATTTCTGGTTAAAATTTTCGACATTTTGCCAGTGATTGCACATCTTATGGTTATAAGAATTTTTAATAAATCCTTTACTAATCAATTTAGACCTATAAAAAAGGAAAATATTAACTATTGAGTCTAAAATGATTGTGAGAGATCATGGCTGTAAAAACATTTCCCTTAAAGAGGTTAAAGAAAAACAAAATTTAAAGGTTTTGAGAAACTTACTTATCTACTTACTCTATGGAATTAGATAATTTATTATTGCATTATAATTTAAGTATTATCACTGTACATTAATACTCACAAAATTTTATTAATATATTTGTCAATATCTCCGAAACAGTGTTGCGTTTATAAAGATGTATTTTAAATAAAAGTTTCTATTTTTATTTTTTATAGTGCTAATATTTTTCAATGATAATTAATTTAGTATATTAAATAGTTGCAGATTTAAGAATATTCCCATTTCTGAAAAGTACCCTAAATTCATTTTTATAGGTAAATTAAAATAGAAATTTTGTTTATAATCTTTATCAACGCCTAGATATAAATTTTAATCAAAATCGTTGTAGCCGATTTGAAGAACGTCTATTTCTTCTCTTTTGCCCTTTATTAAACTACTTGTAATTTTAGGGTTAGAAAGACACACAGACAGATGGATTTGCAAAAACCACTTTTTAGCGTTCGGGGGTGATGAAACGTCACATCTATCAATATTTCGGGTTGGATATTTTTGTATGGTCACAATACGTTTATGGTCAAAAATTATTTGTTTTATAAAACTATGATTAAAAAAAATGTGTATTATAAATAGACCTACGCCCACCTCGGTGGCGTAGTTGACCAACGCGCTAGTTGTGTTGAGCTCGACTGCCGAGGATGGGGAGATCGAAGCACGAATATTGGTCGAATGAACCGGGGGTGGTATTTCCTAAATGGTTTTCCACACTCTCTCTACGCAAATGCTGGTTCACTTCCTCTAATTCAACCCTCCCAATTCCTAATCCATTAGTGTAGTTAGTACTTAAAGCGTATAACCCGAACGGATAGTAAGACGTGGTGCCAATACTATTATTATTAAATAGACCTACATATTTGCATCGATAAGTAATTTAATGTTTCAAATAGTTTATGAGATATGATAGGAAATGAGAATTTACCAATCAAACCGGAACATTTCATTAATTTATTCGAAATAATGAGAATAGTAATTTTGTGTATAATATTGATTAATACTTAGAAATTAAATTTAATCAAAATCGTTAAGAGCCAATTTTGTGAAAAACCATTTCTCTCTTTATGACCTTTAGTAAACTACCATCAATTTCAGGGTTAGATATCCAATTCCACAAACCCTTTGTTACAACCTGTACTGTTCACCACCTCCAACATTCACCCTTAGAGCCATAATAGTCGGGAACAGGGTGGTTTGAATCTATATGGAATTTATTGTAATAAAAATAGTAACATTTGCAAGCCTAAGAAAATATTGAATTATGTATTCAAAGTAAGGCAACAAAGGTAAATAAAAGAATACATGGCTTCACAAGGTGAACTAATAAGTTATTAAAATCATATAAATATGGCAGAGACGGCACCTGCGTAGTCTAGCTGAGGATATATTACACACTCTCAAAGTAATAGTAGTCCTTGAATTAGACTACGTTTGAAACAAAACATTTATAACATAAATTATGTATGTATATGAATTAGCCTATAAGAGGCCCAATAATAATCAAAAATCGTTAATGTAATAATAACGATCTTAAAGAGCTCCTCTACTTAGTTGATACAGCGTCTGAATCACCCTTGTGACTTCAGACTAAACTAAAATATTAAATCTATAAATCTTTATGATCTTAAATAATATAATAAGGATTTAAAGTCTTTTAAATAAAAAGTTAAAAGGTATTTCCACTATTGGAATATTAATTTATTATAGAGTTCTTCTACACAATTAACAAAGCGCTTGAATCACCATTGTAAATTCTGACCAAACAAATAGGTTAAACCATTTACCCCCTTGAAACTTTATTATATTAATTGAGATCTTAAACATCTCCTCTAAATCATTAACAAGGCACCTGAATCGCCCTTGTAAATTTAGACTAAATAATTAAACATTAAGATTAAATTTAAATTTAAATATCATCTTTGATTAAAATAAATTACACTAACGATTGACTTCCCGACATAACTCAAACTTCTGTGAGACCACCAGCTTTGAGGTAGCCGAGAAGATTTCGACATGTTAGCATTTAACATTTTAATATAAAACAAAGTAATACTATATTAGAATACATGTAATTTCTCACTAAATGAATCGGTTATTGTTAAAATCATAACTTATATACCAATAAAAATAAATTAATTTTATAATTTACTCAGAAATACGTTTACAAAATCTTATCTATAGATTAAAGAGTATTAAATTTTAAAGTTTAAACTATTATTGGTAACTACAAATGCAGTAAAATTTATATTCAGTACAACTATTCCAAGCAACAGTAAATATCAAAAAGTGGCTACCTACTAATAAGACTAAATTTTACAATTATTATTATTATTATTATTAGCACCACGTCTCACTACCCGTTCGGTTTATACGCACTTAAGCTAATATGTAATGGTAAGGTGATTGTGAAATGAAATGAAGGACCTACAGTTTAACGTGGAGTCCGAACCACGGTGGAGACCTGGCATTCCCCACATTCTCAAGATGTGTTGTCAGAGGTGAAGGAAAGGTTTGGTATTCAGATAAATCTGTGCCAGGACTGAGGATTTAACCCCGGACCCCAGCACATTTTACAAATAGACTAACGCCCAAGTGGCAAAGGAGACATTATGTGTTTCATCAAACAATTTTACTCTACAAAATAAACTTCTAATGAGAAATTACTGACTTCTTCACAGAACGATTTTAATCAAATAATTAATTAATTCTTTAAACACCCAAACCCACTATACGTCGATTATTTTTAAATATTCAATAAAATATAGAGAGTTTTAATTTTGTCACCCTGGAGCGCTCATTTCCAAGTCCTGATCAGCACCTCTCGTGGTTGTGTTAAAATTAATAGTCAACCAAGTTAGCTGGGCACCAGCTTTATACAGGTCTAGTTGATGAATATAAGAGGGGGAATCTTCATATTAAAAGTATAATGCCACGTTGCGAACACGTGCTAGCATCATGATTTTCTTGTTAACAACCGTCATCATCTAGACAAGTCATTTATACACGTAGATCGGAAATCTGGTGAGTTAGCATTTAGATCACGTGAGGTTCATCGGTCAGCCGGCGAGGCCAACCAGCGTAGTCCTTGATCACCTCATACCGATTACTCATTGACCCACTTTACCAAGGAACTTCAATCTTCTTTTTTGAAATATTTATATGCACCAGTCGTGTGACGGTTGTTTGCCGAGACTATAGAGTGAATAGATCACATATTCTAGACATAGTAAGTTGATGTAAATATTTGATATTGCAAGATGTATATATGTATTGCTTATTTGGGGTGGGTAGTATTGATGTGACATAGTCTAGCGTTGCTAATGTTACAAACTTTATTAAAACCCTAAATTCTGTAATTAAAAAAATGGTACCTGGACATGGGAATCGAACCCGGGTCCTTTTACTTAGTACGCCAATGGTCTAACCAATGATCTTTCATGGAATCGCTCAGTAACAAATGTCATTCTTGACTCATATTTCAAGGCAGAGTTTATGATGTACGTGCGGAAATCTTCAGCTACAAATGTGTGGTCTATTAAGATCACGAGCTATCAGATAGCGCAGCCACCTTCAACCCGGTAGTTGGTTTCATGCTGCCACTTGTACAGTTATTATTAGGGCTGCGCCGATGGCGATTATTGATCATATCATCGGCCAATTATCGCATAACCGGCGATTCCGATGATCGGTGTTTGAGTCTTCGATTATTTATGCCATTTACTCAAAATGTATTGGTATATTTTAAGTCCTTAAATATTGAAAACATTTTTTTAAATCTATTTTCCCTCGTATGTAATCATTCAATAATTAGCTATACTTTAGCGACTTATGTTTACAATAAACATCACATCCAACATTCTAACAAAATATATCAAAATAAATATTTTCCCCGTAAGGCTTTTACTAATTTATGCACATTGTTAGAAATAAAAATACTCACAAGTAACAAATTTACCAACCATATTAAATATTAGAAGATCGGCATTGTTTTATATCGATTTGTTAAAAATAGTTATAAAATGTAATATCAGATGCAAGAATAACGTGCATGCGCACTACATTTTGTTTTACATGGAAAGAGATTTTATTTTCATTTTTTTAATGCTGTTTATTCAAAATGTAAGGGTATATTTTAAAATCATAAGTCATAAACATTAAATATCAATTTGAAAACTAAAAGATAAATTTATTAATCTATTATCACGTATATAAACACAACTTCTATTTTGTGTTTACAAAAAACAGGGTAACCAACGCTACTAAAATAAATAATGAGAATATACATTCTTACTGTAAGTCTTATTCCAATTTATGCAGATGGACATTATTCGAAATAAAAATGCTCACGGGTAACAAATCTAATAATCATAAAATAAAATGTTAGCAGGTTGGTGTTGTTTTATTTCGATTTGTTATAGATGCCCAAAAAATGAAACATTAGACGTACGCATATGCGCACATTTTGTTTAAATGGAAACAATTTTTAATTTAATGCAAGTACAAAACTTTCCACTGGCAATGAATTTGTTTAACACATATTTCAATATAAATTGAATTAATATCTATATATTATATTAAAATTTTCTTTAATAGTTATAAGTAAATTAAATTAAATTAAATTTTATAATATTACTTAAAAATAATGAAAAAATGCCTTTCATGGCACGTATATTATTTATTTTATAATATTTAAGTGAGGATTTTTTTTTTCTTTCAAATATCTCTCGGAGTATAAAAAACAATTTTGTGTGGGAATATTTTTGATAAATCTAAATGCTAACTCAAAAGCTGCGTGCTCATTTTGTACAAAAACAATTTCACAAGTTCAAGGGGCTTCACAACCTCTAATTTGTCAAGACATTTGAGCGTGTATTACCACAATGGAATTTCAAAAATTAATAAGCCTATAGTAGCTGGTGGAAATTCTGATGCCTAAAGTGGTGATTCTACACATAAGTCTTTCATCTACATCGATTAGTTGGAGTAGTGTTCAAATTAAAGTATGTGATAATGAAAACACAATTACTGAATTATTTGAGCAAAAAATTGAATACAACACTTCTCACCGAAAATACAAAGGGATAAATAAACGGATTGTAGAAATGAGGTGCCTTGATTTGCGGCCGTTTAGTATGGTTGAAGAAGTTGGTAATTCTAAGGTCTAACTTAGCCTACTCAAACTTAATTTTTTCATTTAATATTAATTGTTTAATCCCAATTAAAATATTTACACTTACCAAAAAGTTTCCCGAACCTCTAATTTTGATCATTTAGGCCTAGGTACCTAAAATAATCACATTTCACCCTACCTAACCTAAGACATACATGATTTTGCTAAACAGAAAAATAATATAAACCGATATTTATGTTTATAATTTACAAACAAATAATTTTTTTTTAGGTTTTAAGAATTTAATCAGCTATATTGAGTCTCGCTATAAATTAACAGATAGAACTACATTTTCACGGAAATTAATCCCAGAATTGTATGAAGAAGTGAGAATTTAGACACAGGAACAGCTAGACAATTTTCAGTACATTAGTCTAACAATTTACATGTGGTCGTCTATAGCTAAACAGGACTATATGTCAATGACGTCCCATTTTTTTGGCGAAGACGTTGTTTATGTAAATCTTTATTTGGAAGTTATACCCTTCACTCCAGAGTATCACAATGCACAAAACATTGCAGAGTTTTTTAATGATACTATCAAGGACTGGGGTATTTCAAAGTCTTAGATCCATAGTATTGTCAGTGACAATGCATGAATCATTACTCTTGCACTGCAACAAGTCTAAGTGAATCATGTACCATGCGCTGCCCACACACTTCAGCCTGTGGTTCATCACGCATTGTTTTACCAACGAAGTGTGGATGACATATGTGCCCATTCAAGACGAGTAGTACCCAAATTCTACTTAATCCAGGATGAACCAACACGGTGGAACTCCACCTACCTTATGCTCGAAAGACTGCACAGTCAAAGGAAATCAGTGATGTATTTTCTCCCTGACCTAAACCTGAATGTAGATCTATCACCTCATGATTGGTCCCTTATGGAGAAGGTACTCACAGTCTTAAAAACATTTCAAAGGGCTACATTAGCAATCAGCAATGAACAAACTACCATATCAGAAGTAATCCCTATAGTCAATGGTATCAAACTAGAAATGGAGTTTAGCCAGGACAAATCTCTTGGCCACATAGTGAAAGATGTGATGCATTATCTCAAAACCTATTATGTAAACATTTAAGAAAATAGTCTTTTCCAATTTGATACATTATTATATCCTAGATTCTAAGTTGATATGTTCAGTTCACCCCAATCCTCAACAGAAGCAAAGTCTCAACTGGAGGCTAGATTGAGCAAGGAAGAGGAGAAAGAGGAACCACCTGTTAAGCTGAGTAGAAGAGAGACTGCTTCAAGACCTATGGCTTCTGTTTACTCCCGATTATTTGCGTCTAAAGGAAATATCCAGACTAGGCATAGTAATGTGATGTCGCCCAAAATACAATTATAAATGTATTTGTTGGAACCATCATTGGCAGCCAACCAATCCCCTTTCAATCACTGGAGAAGCTCCTTTTTTAAAAACCTAAAACAAATGGTGAGCAAGTACCTTACATCACCGGCAGGGTGTGTAGCATCAGAGAGACTCTTTAGCACAGCGGGTTTGTCAGCGATAGAAAAAGAACCTCACTACACCCAAACAGAGTCAAGATGTTGGTGTTTTAAAATAAAAATTTAGATCCCACATATTAGTAAACATAAATTTAATAAGACTAATAATACATAGTTATTTGGTTGTAATATTTGTCGAAATTTTTTTTATATTATCTAAACAATTTTCATCTGGGTAAACATGATCTTAGTTACAGTTATTTAAATATAATAATGAAGCCATATTTTAATAGACATTTGATGTAAAAATCTCTATTTCATCTAAAAATAAAATAGGTTTAGGCCTATTCTCCTTGTGTTAAAAATATGTGTATATTTATTATTTTTTTTATCATTGACATTAAATTTAAATTTGCTGTTTATAATGTCTTTGTCCAACCAAATGGTCATTAGACTAATTTAATCAAAAATATTAATTTTCAAACATGCACCAGTATATAAGTCTGTGTTTAATCTAAATCTAATGTGGTGTATTCCCCTTGAGTACAGAAATTTGTGTTCTTTGAATTTTTTTTAATCATTAACATTATAATTAAATTTGCTGTTTAGTATTGTGATTTATTTTTGTTTAATGACATGTTCAGTTGTCTTAACAGTAACAATAAGATGGAATAATTAAACAACCCTTACATTTTAAAAGTTTATATTAATATGTTATTAAAACAATACTATATTGGACATAGCTAAACTAGTAAAAGTAAACTTTTTTTTTCTTTAAGAGTCATTTTACTTTATACATATATACAAATTGAAAGCAAAAATAATCGGCACCGGTGATCGGCCTAATCGACAACAAATGATCGGCATAGGACTAATCGGCAAAATAGCTGATCGGCACAACTCTATTTGTTATTATTACAACTGTAAAGGATCGCATATTTAAGAATCAAATAGCCAAAACATATTATATTTGTTTTAGGGATTATTTACTCTCATCCAGATATAGTATTCTGAAAAACACGTAACTGCCTTAAATTATTAAAGAATAATGACGCTGGGCACGGGACTATTCCTGGATAGATCAGTGGTCAGAGCATTGGCGTACTAAGCCAAAGGTCCCAGGTTCGATTCTTGTATTTAGGTGTAATTTCCATATTATGATATATAGATGCGAGTAAATCCTCACTAAAACAAATATAGCTTTTGCTCTTTGATTCTTAAAACCCCAGATACCAAGTTTTAGCCCGGTCTGTAAAATAGTTTAGGCTCTAGTTGGAAAGACAGACATACAGACGGAAATTCAAAAACCACTTTATCGGATGAGGCGTGAGCATGAAACGTCGAAATTAATCAAAATATTGAGTTCGATATTGTTGACGATCATTATACTTTATCTACCTATAAGATAGCGAGTAATTAAAAAGACAAGAGAATATGAATTAGTCTTAGTATTAGCTTTAACAAACAAGTCAATGCCTACTATATTAATATTATTATATATGTGAGGATTGCCTTGATTCATTGAGACGCGTTTAGAATTTATATATTTTTTAAATGATCATTTTAACGATCCCTCCATCTACACTTATATATGTTCTAAAATTTAGACCCCATCTAAATAAATTTGGGAGCCGAGTCTGGATTATTATTTTGGACTATATTTGAGCTATATTTTAATCAAGACCAAAATAAATATCATGTCATTGCCTTTGCTTTCTATGTCATGATTTATTTGGTGGATGCTTGTCAACATGTATATATATGTAAATATTTTGACTAAATCCCGGATTTGTACATAGCTACATATCTTGATCCTGCCAGTTAGAAATGTGAAAGATAAATTTTGGTCAATTAGGCCCTTTGGTAATGAATGTATTCTTGGGTATAATCTCTCACATGTTTACATATTTTACTAAGTGCTATATATTTTTCAAGATATTGCATATACAATTATATATTTTTAATGGTAATTTATCTTGGTATTTTAACGTATTTCTTAGGGAAAATACTTTTAAATCATGTGCCACTAATATTTAGGCACCCTGTCCTTTCCTAAAGGAATGTATCCAATGAAGGGGTGGCAGTAAGCAACGTCTAAGTAACGTATTTTGTCATGACATAAAGGATTACAGCTGCCATAACGTAACTTTGGGTCTGATGTTTCTCGTGCTGTGAAGGAGAGAAAATGTGGCGTTGCCAGATATTGGTCAAAAAATCACATATCTCGCGTAGCGCGTAGGTTTGTAAAAACAAGTCAACCCGTTTTAAAAACAATAATATTGGAATTTATTAGATCAATTTTCCGTTATTATTCAGTTGGAATTGGAAATTGTAGAGTGGTTAGACTTTTTTTTTTTCAAAGAGCTGGCAACACCGGTTTCATTGAATGTTTGTAGTGTGGTATTATTTCTAAAATTACTTAAATTAATTACGTAATTTGATTTATTGGAAATCTTTAAATAATGATAAATTTAAGTGTGGTTAAACAAACTAATTATTAAATATTACCCGTTAAAAAAGTTGTGTTTATTTAGAAAAAGTTTTTTATTACTAGCTTCATAAAATTACAACCATAAAATTAATTTTTATTTCAATAATATACAGTATGTACGCCTATGTGTTATTGTTATTGAAATAAGGTTTATTCAATGTCACAAATTATTTATCATATTATTACATATTTTATTGCAAATTATCATAAATTTTGCTACATATTTAAGTACATATTTTGTTTGTTATTACTACATAAAATCCCATACTTTACTTATGACCTTGATATCACAAACAAAATCAATAACGGATGGCATTTTATTTCCAGCACGATTTAAATATAATAAGAATAGCTGTTTTATATCGCTTATTTTTCAAGTTTGTTTTAATTTCCAAGCTGTGGTCGTGAATATTATTTATTTTAATGAGTTTATATTATCGCGCTAAATCTAGCAAATAATAACATGCACACATTTATACCAAACACATAAAGATCAGATAAATAAATGTTTCACCATAAAAGTCACGCTATTTTGCGGGAGAAAATAAGAATGCCATTTATAAATATAAATCCACTATTAAGAGGTGTCTGTTAAGCTATATTTTACTGTATAATTTTAAATATAATATTCCTTAATTCCTAGTAGTGAGTTTCATACTTGCCTTTATTTCATCTTGTAAGAGATTTGCATTAATGAAATCCACTGGTTGATCTTGCTTGATATTCTAACTGGGTGTGTATAATAGAGTAGGCCTATATATTTCAGCAATAATGAAATGGACACCAAGGACTACTAAACACGGATATTGATACTACAAAGTATAAAGACTAAAAATTAAACTTTAAGAAATCACCAATTACTAAAAATTACAAAATACTTTTCTTTAGCAGCTAAAATTAAATACATTTTCAATATTGATGCAGAAAATAGGTGTTGCTGTCAGCTTTCTCACTATTTAATTTTAGTGTGAAAACGAATTAAAGTGTATATTTAATTATTTATTTGGGAAAGAGATGACAGAATAGGTCTAAAATTACAACCCCAAATGCATGATGGGATTGGTCTATTTTCATTTACTTGAAAAGCATAAATACTCTTGAGTGTAATGTCTTAAAATAAATAATTGTTACTTTATTAATGTATGCTTTAATTTTAAAATTCTATTTAATCTGTACACTCGGAAATAGCTTCAGATTAAATATAAAGGTCAGTAACTTTGTCTTTGAAATATTACCTCGAGGAACAATTTTTATCTTCATAGTAGCAGCTTAATCTGTAAAAAATCAAGTTTAATTTGTTTTGTAATCCAATTATTTTGAAGCTACCAATTTGAGATTAAATGACTTGTTTAGTTTATACTTAAAAAATTGTTTTATAAAAAAAAATTAATAACATAATTAATTAAATATGTTGATAATTTTAAGCAAATAAAAATCCTGTTCCTGGTTTTAAGGTTCTCGTAGAATAAAGCTTGTACATTTAGTAAAAATACAAAAATATATTTTATTAAAACTAGCTTATTTTCAGAGGGGATTGAAAGTTCCCCCCTTGGTAATAATAATATTGCAAGTCAGGGCTCTATCATTCGTATCCCAGTAGTGTAAAGCTTTTCGAGTACTAATGTACTAATCGTAGATCCTTTTCGTGGAGGCTCTTTCCATGTCCCGATGAAATGAGAGAATGGGGATAGTAAGTATGATAGGAATTTGAGTATGAGAGTGGAAGTGAGTATGAGGGTGATAGTATGAGGATGGCATTATTATTATTATTATTATTATTATTAGCACCGCGTCTTACTACCCGTTCAGGTTATTACGCACTTACGCTAATGTGTAATGGTAGGGCGATTGTGAGATGAAATGAAGGACCTACAGTTTAACGTGGAATCCGAACCACGGTGTATGCCTGTTATTCCCCACAATCACAAGATGTCTTGTCAGAGGTGAAGGAGGGGTTTGGTAATCAGATAAATCTGTGCTGGGACCGAGGATTGAACCCCAGCCGCCAGCATAGAAGTCTGACACCTTACCCCTAGACCGCCAGGTCCCCTGAGGGTTGTAGTAAGTTTGAGAGGGATTTGAGTATGGGGGTGATAGTGAGTATGAGGAGGGATGTGAGTGTGGGTGTGATAGTGAGTATGAGGGTGGAAGTGAGTGTGTATAAGGGTGGTAATGAGTATGAGGAGGGATGTGAGTGTGGGTGTGATAGTGAGTATGAGGGTGGAAGTGAGTGTGTATAAGGGTGGTAGTGAGTATGAGAAGGGATGTGGGTGTGGGTGTGATAGTGAGTATGAGGGTGGAAGTGATTGTGAGGGTGGTAGTGAGTATGAGGGTGGAAGTGATTGTGAGGGTGGTAGTGAGTGTTAGGGGGAGAGATAGTATGATGATGATAGTATAATTATGAAGGGGAGAGTGAGTTTGAAGGAGATAGTAAATATGAGAGTCTGGAGGCAGTGAAAACATTTAATACTAATTTAAGCCTTATTAACCAATCCATTGTGTCCATTTAATTAGTTCTACTTTTGGGAAATATTCTCAACGTACCATCTGGGATTTGAGCCCAGGGTTCTTATGTTGACAACTCACCAGATCAGACAAGACAATTCGCATTTTGTAAAGACATTCGACAATACACTTTGTTTCTCGTAAATATATCACAAGAATGGCTGGTCAGAGTAAAGATGGCAAGCGATGAGGAAATAGCTGTTATTCTGTGGTACATATTCTTAGAAGATGGAAAACATTATCGTGACTGTTTTATGAATCCAATTAACACTAAAAGAGGATTATTTAATTTCATAAATGAATAGTAAGTGTTGGAAACGAAATTTTATAACTTTTGTCGACCAAGCATTGCAACGTTTGATCACTTGTTGGAATTGATTGGGGACAGAACTCAAAAGCAAAACACCAAATATAGGAATAGTATATCGCCAATGTAAAGGCTGGTAATACCACTGAAATAAATAAAAGCTAATTATTCGATACAGTATTGTAATTTATAAAGACTAAAATATAGTTATATACTAGTTATATGTTATTATTAAATCCCAGGCACTCATAAAAATAAAGTTTATTGTTTCTGATGCTAGAAATAATTTGCCTCGTCACTTTGTATATCTGGGCAATCATTTCATATTTGTGTGTATCGAATTTGCTCTTTTTGAGTGGACGGATATCCTAATTCTAAATTTGGAGTGTAAGCTGATATTTGTGGCCGTATGGCGGGTGAACTTCATAACTATGATCGGAAGTATTTATTCCATTGAGAGACGTAGAAGGCCTTAATGTGATCTCAGCTACTTTTTCGTCAACGAGAGTGTTTAATAGGTCTAAAACTTTAGCTTTGAAACAGCATTGCCTTTTGGGATCCAATTTATGTGTCTCAGGAAGTAAATTAAAAAAATAAAATAATATTGTATCATCAGTTTCCTTTCCAATTTGTGTCCTGAATTTTAAAATCTCTACCACAAGTGCTGCTATAATCTCAGCTATATACCTCTTAACTTTTTTCTTTGGTTTAATTTCCATCAAAGGAGATTCACTTAAAGATCCGTTATCAGTTACTTGTATATTTTCTCCATCTAAAGTTTCGTTCCACGTGTCGTCTTCAGTATCAGTGTAACTTTTTATGTTACTGCTCATTCTCTTGTTGTGTCCAACAAAGTACTGCAGAAAACTCATAGCTTCGGCAAGGTACAATTTTTTTTCCGCCACGGCAGAACCACTAGTAGTATTCTTTGATTATCTCAGTCATCGCTAATATGAATTTCTCAGGTTAACCCCTTTGGTTTTGCAGTTTACAACTGGAAAATACAAAACCAAAAATATACAATAAGGTGATAAATTTGNAAAAAAAAAGGATTTTCAGTGACTACTTTAAATAAACGTATGAACAGATTCTGCAGACCGACAAATTCAAGTTAATTATCAAACACAGTTTCTTTGCCAGAGTTCAAGAAAATATTTATTTGTCGTAGCATTACTTCTTTTTGTGTTGATTCATATTCCTTTGTACCGTTGAAAGCTTTCAATCTCTAGATACAACTTCCGCATTGAGGCCAACATTATCTGAAACTTATCGGGTTTTATGGGATGTTTTATCTACATTGTACATTTTAAAAGATACCTCTTCAAAAAAATGCATTAAACTTGCTGAACGTTTTAATTGTGGATGTTCCCGAACATCTGTGTAGCCATCGATGGGAAACATACTAGAATCGAGAGCCCTTGGAACTCAGGTTATCTTATATTAACTACAATAAGTTTAATTCCAACGTTTTACAAGCAGTTGTCGAAGGTGAGGGGAACATTTTAGTTGTGGATGTTTGTAACCTTGGTAAATATAGTGGCAAAGGAGCTTTTAGTTTCTCAAATTTTGGTTAAGGTATTCCGTGATAATTAATTAAATATGCCAAAAGCATGAAAACTAGATTCTAAAATAAAAGTGTTTCCGTACGTTTTCCTTTGTGATGAAGTATACGCTTTGAGTGTACATATTATGAAACAATTTTCAAGGGTATTTCTCACAACACAGAAAATAATCTAACTATACCGACACTTGAGAGCACGTAGAGTGGTTGAATTTGCGTTTGGTATGATGATAAAAAAAAAACGTGTTTTTGAACGAGTAATGTTGGTGCACCAAGATAAAGCAAAATTAACTACGGTTGCCTGTTGTTTTCTTCACAACCTGAACTGAAAAAGAGAGAGGAATCTACAGAGTTGCAAGAAGAAATGTTAAATGTAGAGGAGGAGTGTGATGAACAAGAGGTGAATCTACTAAGGGTTTAAAAGGCTGCATACAAAGTTCGCGATAATTTGGTTCACTTCCTCAACTCTATTACTGTTTCAATACTAAGGCAAAACCGAATGGCATTGTTTAATTACTGATAAATAACAAGGTGTAAATTGGGACAGTTGAGAAGATATTTAGACAGAAGTGTTGGTAACAGCATGTGGCGTATCTTGCGTAGAGTACGATGACTACAAGTTCAGCAGCTTCGAGCAGATGGTGTGTAAACCTCCAGTTAGTTTTGTTTTTGGTAGTAAATTCGAATATTTTAATACTATTTGTATTCAGACAATATTGCTTGGTAAAGTAAATATGTAAAAACATCTAATTGATGGATTTCAGTCATTATTTTTACCTCTAGTATTAATTTTCTTTTCCAAATCTTCTTGTCTATGACAACCTTATTGTAGTGGTTCTTTAATGTCAAGTCCTACATTTCAGGTCGTGTCTCGTCCTATAGCAAAAGTTTCTCAGTATCCAATTCAATCAAATAATTTAAATAATTACTCACAATGGAAAATGCCAAGAGAACAACAACAAAAAACAACGAAGCACGGCAGCACGGTTAGCAGTCAACTCGCGCATGAGTGGATGTAAATGTCTTTGACGAAAACATAAATTCAGTGTGCTGCGACCAGACTTTAATCATGACTAATTGTGACTAAAACTGTATTTTTCCAAGACATTGTTAGTGTGCGGTACTACCATGTAAATACATGTTAAATTGACGTCAATAAATATTTTAACAAGACGTTTAGTCTGGTGCGGTTTGCGTCCAGCCCTAGACACAACAGTAATTCACCCCATTATTGTGTATGTTGTTGGATACATGCTAGTGAGGGGAGAGAAACAATATTCTACTACTATTGTGTTTGAATTTACTTACCTCAGTAGAATCAATTTTAATTTTCTCACAACATTATTGATTATGACCAAACAATGTTTCTTGGTCACACTCAAATATTAGGTATCAATTATTAATATAGGGGCCTAGAAAGGGAACTTTTTTTAAGAAGGATCCGTTAAAAAAAAGTATTATATCTGTGGTCAGCAAAAGTTTGTAATTATGTGGAGCTACCATCAAATTCAAGGAGTATTGGGTGTTGGACCCCCTTGCCCACGCCATGATCAATTCACCCTTTCTACTCCCTTTATTTGATAACTTTGCGCTTTTAAAAGACTCAAAGATCGACCTTTAATTACGGTATATTATTTTTTACACGATCAACTGAATTTTTTTAGGGAGATCACTAGTTTGCAACCCTTGCCTTAGATCATAGAATCTCAAAGTGGGGTAAGTGAGATCCTCCACGGAAGTCACACAGGCAGTAACATTTCTTACATCAACTATCGGTGATCATGTAATATATACTCATAGTATACCTACATATATTTTATTTATATTGTAATTATATTTACATTAAAATATATTATGAGGGTGTTAGTGAGTGTGATATAATATACTGTAAATGTATAAATAATATTTTTTAAATCATTTACCATACATCAAAGGGTCCGCAAAACAGTTGTTCCCTGGTTAAAGGATCCACGTGACAAAAAGTTTGAGAACCATTGGTTTCGACCGTTAGATCACTGAGGTGGCGCCTGTTAAAAAGCAATTCCTCAGGACAAGTGGTTGTAGGGGGTGCCACACTTACCTGTCAGCCAGTCCAAGGGTTCGTTGGTCCTAATATTCTCCCGTTTCAACCAATCGGACAAAGGTTTGAAGTAATCCAACAGCCCGCTGGCGTCCATCTCCCTCTGCCCCGTCAGGACCTCCATGGCGTCAGGCCAAGGTCTGGAGGAACCCATCTGTAGCATTCGTCTGTTGGATACCAAGACCACGAAAAGTTACAGCAACACAAGTTACCCCCTTTTGGGGTGGGGTAGGGAGGGGTTACCTGCGGATTCACATGTTCACCGTAAAAAATAAGTGCAGAACAGAATATTAATCCCGTGACCAGCTTCAAACCAATCACAATATTTCAGCCTCATGTGTGTTGTTGGCTCCGTAATGTGGCTTCAGTAACACAACAAGACAACATCAGCTCTTGAGACCCAATCAAATCTCAACAAAATCAAACTAACACCACCAATGCACACACGCCTTAAATAAAACGAGATTATAGCAGAAATTTGCATGTATGGTTATAAAATAATTTGAAATAACTCGTTAAGATTCGAATGGACATCTACTATATAAGAAAAATAAAGTTTTATAGCCTTTTCCTCAAAAACTATACCTAACAACATGCGTTTTTTTTATTCTATTTAACTGGTAAATTTAATATTAATTATATTTATAAAAACAATTACAATTTAAATTTAATTTGTTACATTTGATTAAATTATAATTAAATCAGACATTAAATACAAGAAAATTGTTTTGAAGTTATATTATTGTTAAAGAGAATGAGATAATGTTCTATCATACACCACGAATATTTATAAATACTATGATTTAAACAAAATTTGGTATTTTAAAATTAAATAATATGTAAACTGTTGAAAAATTTCATTCGTTTCTTACCGGGGACGGGGAGATCAAAGTACGAATCTAAGTAAAGTGAGCTGGGGTGGTTTTTCAAATTTCCACATTCCCTCCACGCAAATCTGGGCTCACTTCCTCTAAATTCAACCTTCCCAATTCCTATCCCATTAGCTTAATTAGTACTTAAGTGTATAATCTGAACCCATAGTCGGACGCGGTGCTAAATAAATAAAAAATAAATGCTTTATCTAAATATCTTTATTTATAATTTATAGACTAACAACATCTTGTGAATGTGGGGAATGCCAGGCCTCCACCGTGGTTCGGATTCCACGTTAAACTGTAGGTCCTTCATTTCATCTCACAATCACTCTATTATTACACATTAGCGTAAGTGCGTATAACCTGGACGGGTAGTAAGACGTGGTGCTAGTAATAATAATAATATAGACAAGACCTTTTTGTAAATATAGCAGGATTAATTAGGAAGATATTAAGATTCAGTGGTGCATCTAGGAATTTAATTTAGAGGAGCGGGCCATGTGTGTTGAAGCTATTATTTCTGTCCCCTGAAAATTGTCATCAAATTATTTTATTTTAAAAGAAATTACACTCACACACACGAATATACAGGTTGTTAAAAAAAGGGCTCGGAAATTATGGATAATGTTGTGCCTAGGCCTATTAAAATTAGTAATATAATCT
Organism: Timema shepardi; assembly: GCA_902151425.1. NCBI lineage: Eukaryota > Metazoa > Arthropoda > Insecta > Phasmatodea > Timematidae > Timema > Timema shepardi. The sequence continues at coordinate 7,268 of CABFVX010001324.1, read as the reverse complement.
TAAATATATTACTTGTGTCGATACGTCGGTAAAATTCAATAATAATAATAATAATAAAATATTCTTAGAAAAATAGGTCCACAAACCAACTCGCATAAAGGTAAAAGCAATTTTGCATTTTTGTTATAAAAAATAAATATCACTGTGCACCGCAAAGACTTTCTTTCACTTTTATCTTAAAAATAGAAATTTACCAAAAATTCGTAAGATTTGTGAAGTGGTATAATAGGTCTATACATTGCTGCAGACACACTACACCAAAGATCATAACTGCAATAATATACAATGCTACTTACTCTCTGGCATTAGGAACTAGGATCACTGTCACAGGAAATAGGGAAAAGAGAAACAAACATCTTTGTCCACCATAGAGCATAAGAATCAAATTCATTTTCAAAGACCTGTATTAAAAGTATATACTCTATATTTGTTTATAGCTCAGAATTTTTTTTAAAGATATATTTAAAAAAAATGTGTTTTACCCTTAATAGTACTTCAACTTTACAACTATATTTTATTATTTCAAATAGTCGTGGGAAATGATTAAAATTGGAAAGTTTCCCTCGTGTAGGGTACCATAAAAGCTGTGTTCATGAGAAAATGAGAATTTACATCTTGTTTATAATGATAAACAATAATCAGATATAAAATTAATTCAAACTTGTTATGGTGAGTTACAATAAAAATCTACTCATTCTTTTTTGCCCTTCAATAACTACCCTAAAATCTAAGGTTAGACATCTTATTCCAAAAACTCCTCGGGATGGACCTTATGAAAACCCCAGATATCAATCTTTAAGCCAATCTAATTAATAGTTTCGACTCTTGCCAAAGATACAAACAGACAGACGGCATCGCGAAAACAACATTGTTTGTTTCAGAGGGCCATGAAACGTTAACATTTACCAAAATCTCGAGTTCGAACTTTTTGACGATCACAATACTTTCTCTCCGAGTTGTCACGAGAAAGTAATTATTTGTTTACAAATCTAGATATATAGTGGTTGGCTTTATCATGAATGACGGGGAGGTTGAGGTTTGAATCTCGACCACGTGAAGGGAAGACGGTTTTACTCAAGTGATTTATCACTCTGGTTTTATCATCTTTATTCCACGCAAATGCGAGTTCACTTCTTATTAGCTACCTTCCTCATTTCTAGCCAATCAGATTAAACCGTTAATAATTTGTGTGCCTAACGTAACAATAAAAAAGAAAAATAACTCGTAGTTTTAGATAAATTATTATAATCATAGATTTATAAATGAATTAAAGATTTTATTTTGAAATTATGTTTGATAATGTTTTTTTTTCTATATCTTAGAAAACAATGTTCTAGTTAGTAAGATGTTTGAAAACAAGTTTATTTACGATGAGTGCAGCAGTATTAAGCATCTTTATTGTTACGTCAAAAGGAATAAGGAAAAGGTTCAAGTGTCTTCCCCCAACGTAGGCTACTGTATACGGATCCAAGAAGATTTCAACAAGGGGTTTGTATGTTTCAAAAACTTGGAAAATATTTTAAATACAATCAAGTCTCCATTGTCTTATAATGCTGACAACACACATGTATCAAGTAATATCTCTTGAAAGTAATAGGTTAAGTGACATTCACTTAGGCTCAATTTAAAAATTAGCATATTCAAAGGACCTCATTCCAAATATCGACAAGCTAGTGACAGAAAAGTGGGCACAAATGTCTGGTAATAAAATGTAATCTCTTCTTCACAGTATCTAGCTGGTAGTTTATTTTTTATTTTAAAGTGAAAGTGATAAATGATAATATATGGTTAAATAAAAATGATTGTTTTCATTGATACAATGTTATATAAATAAAAGTAACTGATGTACCTTGTGTTTTTACTCTTTACCAATAGTTAGAAATAATATCTCACTCAAGTGAAAATCTATTGGTGTAATTTTGTATAGTAGATATTTATTCGTAAGAAATTCATGCAGCTCCACAAAACTTGAAAGTCGCCTTGCCACAGGTCTGAGAGACCACTGATGTAGATATTTATCCTGATATTGGAAACGCCTTGTTTCTATGTGATGATGCTCCTCATTAATGAAGCCACTTGTAGTGTATTTTGGGAAATTAGATAATGATGATGATGATGAATCCTCTGCTTGTTGGACTCCCTTTTATAATGTTGTTTTTATGAATGTGGTGAAAGTGGAGGACTTTAAGAGTTGGGAGTCATATTGTGCTCCGGCTTATTATGTTAGCAAGGGCTGGGTTCTTACTTTCTCTATATGAGAACTCGCTTTTTATCAATTATTATTATTTATTTATTGTATTTGTAAAGTTATCCCGGTTCGGCAGCTAAATTACTGTTTTTCTATATTTAAAATGTTTTTATTTTTGAAAATAAAAAGTTCGTTCGTTCGCGGATTGTTCCCTTATAATGCTGTGGGGTAACTGAGTAGAGAAGCCTTCTTTTTAACTTAATATTATAAAGGAAATCATTTCAGAAACATCTTTGTTTTTGTTTTAAGTTACACCATAGTCTATCCTTCGAGAAACAAAATAATGAGATGAAACGAAAAAAATAGAGAAAAAGATGTATTTCGGATATATTTCACAAGTGTTTGCAATAAGGGTGGAGCTATCTGCGAGTGATGAAATTTAGTTTACAACAATAAAAAATAAATATATTTAGAAGTAACATAAATGTGAGATGATTTCCTAACACATATGGATGCTTTGAGTTTCATATTTTGAGAATATTCATTAATTCAAAATTCGAAGGGTGACATTTTTTTATTAGAATGGTTACCCAATGAGATTTTATTTCATTACACCCTTCTCCCCCTTAACCTGTTTTACGTAACTTTCCACATTGAGAGTGGATGTCATTATTTCATAGGGAAATTTTGTGATACTAAAAGAGGGACTCAGATTTAACACAGCAAAGAATTCATTTTAAATCCTGAATATAAATTATTTACATAGGGTATTATTATTAGTATTTATGGATAATTGCCCATATATAAAAGTATTTTTAAGGTTAATAGCTTTTTAAAATTAATGTATTGTTCAAAGAACAGTTTTGAATATAATGCTTTTCAAGAATTAGTAGAATACACGGAGTGTATTAGTGTTTACAAAAGTATATAATAATAGGTACTCCTCACATGGGCTTGGTGTTCATATTCTCGAATAGACAATGCCATCTATATGAATTCGAGATATCGATAAGTAAAATGTAAGGGCTAAACTTGCATTTTCAACGCCGTAGATAATTGGAGGTTATCAATAAGATTATTTATTTAAGGTGAAAACATTAACAATAATTTTATTTTTTCAGCGTTATAGTTTAAGTAAAAGAAGTGTTACGTAGCACTTTTATGCACCCCGGCCTACCCCATGTAGCAACATGTAAGATTAACGCCCCCTACCCCTTCAACCTCCAGCACAACAAAGCGTAACTTGGTTTAAGGTTTACTTGTGCGTGTGTAGTTATTTTGATTATTTTCACGACACAAAACAATAATTTGAAGATATTCTTTGCCTTACTAATGAAAAATGTATGTTTATCAAAAATAAAATATGTCTGTTATCAGCTGCAACTTCTAACCCTCTAAAATATTGTGACCTAAAAATTCACAACCAAAACCAAACGAAGGATGGCCATTATAATTCCGGGTATATTATATGGATCCGAAACTTTATCCCCAATACTAACGGAATACTACAATTTGATCAAATTTTAAAACGAGTTTCCAAGAACCCTATATAATGTTTTGAAAGAAAATGATGATTGAAGTTTCAGAAGAAACTCACAATCAAGAGAATAATTACACCAAAACCATTCAGATATCAGGGATTTGAAGGTAAGGCGAATACAATGGCTTGGACATGCTTTTTAAGCACCACACTTTACTATCCGTTCGGGTAATACACTAATGTACTAATTTCACTAATAGCTTTAGGGGCTAAAGAAGTTATATATAAACAAAGTGTACCCACATTTGCATGTATGGATATTAGAAAACTATGTTAGAAAATTACCCTCAGTAGTCTAGTATTCCGCGAGACTAGCGCGTTAGACCACATGGCTAAGGAAGCTGATGGAATTAAATTTTATAGGGTCATATGTAGCTATCATATACCCAGTGGTCAGATCCTGATGAGTGGACCAGGTGGAAGAAGACCTTAACTAACTCTTCAAAAGAAGAGTTCACACCAAATATATCAGGTGTATGAATAAATATAAAGAGAGAACAACGCCAACAAATAAACACAACCAACCAACAATCAAATGGGTGATCTGTCCGATAGAATCAGATAGCACTTCCTACTGAAACGAAGTGCAATATTCTCTCATGGATTCGAACAAAAATCCAAGCAGTACAAAATATCTAATGGGGAGGATTGCAATAGTCTGGTGACATCATCAAGGGTATATGACCACAGGGGGTAGGGGGATGCTGCCACCAGGTAAAACCTGACGAGTTACAGTAATATATTTCTCTCTAGTGAAGCCATGCACTTATTTGGACGCTGGACCGTTGTATGTAAATATATCGATCCATAGCTACACTGGATATTATCGTTGATGGAATCGCATGGTTACTATTAATAAACATCTTTGGTGACCTGATACACTAGAGGTAAGGTGTCGGACTTCTATGCTGGGGTTTGGGGTTCAATCTTTGGACCCGGCACAGATTTTTCTAAGTGCCAAACCCTTCCTTCACCTCTGACAAGACGTGTATTAATTACAGCTTGGGAATGTGTGTAATGCCACGCCTCCACCGTGGTCCGTATCCCACGTTAAACTGTAGGTACTCCATTTTCATCTCACAATCACCCTACCATTACACATTAGCGTAAGTGCGTATAACCGGAACGGGTAGTAATACGCGGTGCTAGTAATAATAATAATAATAATAATAATAATAAACACACTCTCTCGTTTTCGTGAAGTAAATCTCCCCTCAAACATAAGAAAAGTTTAGCAACGCTGGTTAGTCGAGGTTGCCAGAAGGTAACTCCTTCTTACCATATAAAACCCCCTTCAGACAAAACTGAGAGCGAGGAGATTTAACAACAGTTAACTGAGAGACAGCGAAAATAAAGTTTTTCTCCATAAGGCCTGCAGCTACCTCATCGATGATATAGGGTTTATTCATCTGTTTCTAGTTGTGTTGCAAAGCATCATGGGTCAATATATCATATTTCTGCTAGTTTATGAATTGCTATGACACTCCAAAGCAAATTCTGTCCTCAGTTTGAAGCCGAGCGTGTGAATCAAACTTTTACAAGAATTCAGGAACATACCAGTAAATGGGCCAAGGAATCTGTCTCGCTATTTTGGATGAGGAGGTCAAGGCTCGACTCTTGGTTGGGTAATGGCTGTGGGGGATGGTTCTCCAAAATGTTATATTACTATATTTTTTCCATCCCCTCTTCACGTAAATGCGGATGTATCTTATCTAAACTATGTTGGCATTATTATATTATTTTATAAAAAATTTAGAGAAACAATTTTATTCTTAGGTTAATAAAACTCATATGTTCAATAGGGTGTCCATTTTTTTTAGTATGGCATTATACTACCCATTCATATTAAACTCATAGCTAGTATTTACACAGATAGGTTAAGGCTGAAGATGTTTAAATTTAAAAGAAGTATACTAGAATTTGCGTGGAGGGAGAGTGGAGAACTATCTACCCTTAGCATGTTTGACTTGGATTATAGACCTATTATACCTATTTTCAGTAGTCTATTCTATTGCGAGACCAAGATATGACTAAGTGTCCATTAATCCGACAGAATTTTAAAAGTATCCTTCAGTTTGTTCTGGTTTGCCATTTTAGGGTGCTCAAGGTTTATTTCATAGGTGGGTGAAATGGTTATAGGTTTTTCCATAAATTGTTTTCTACACTTAACTTACTCAATCTCAGGTACATTTCCTCTTAATTAAATCTTCCTCATCCATAGTACACTAATATAAATACATTTGTAAAGCACGCAAGAGCTGTAACACGTAATGGATATAAATATAAATATTATATACATTTAGTTTGAATAAATAAATTCCCTGCTCGCGTGTATTTGTTAATATCCAACTGATGCAACCCAAACTATCCAAGTTAATTCTCCGGTCACATGTGCTTGTAAATATCACATTGGTGTAGCCCCAATTATCCGAGTTAATTCTCCGGTCGATATTGACTAGAAGTAAAAAATATTGCTAATGCAATTTTGCTAAGATGTACGTACCATGGTAACAGCCAATGCGTCGCCACTATTTTAGTCCTGGGTGCATTTATGAAATTTAATTTTTCAACCTGACAAAGGTGATTGTATTTAAATTCTTATTTTAGTAGATATGCCTAGAAACAAGACTAGTGCCCAGACAGATTTCGTACCCGATTTATTAAATGGATTATTATAAATTTAAAATAATATTGATTAAATTAAATCTAAGACAGTTGTTAACATAATCATGGGCAATTGGGAAACTATTTTAAACTTATTTGAAATATATTTTAACTTGTGGCTCTAACAATACTTTTTATTTAAAGAAGTGTTCACAACTTTTATTAAATATCTAATTTATTGATACTTTCTCGTAACACTGGAATAAAAAACACGAAATAAACAATAAGGTGTTTAATGTACCATTTAAATCTTGACTATTCTCTCTGGCTCCATCAGTTATTTCAAAGTGACTCTTAGGGGAAGAAAAAATCAAAGTACTTTATATCTTTGGGCTTGATTCATAAAACTGAAAAAATTCTATTTTTAATTATCAAGTGAAAGTTTTACCATTGTAAAAAGACAAGGTATCATAAATTAAATAGGTCTCGTAAATATTAGTCACTTGTAAAAAACCACTCTACAAGACAGCTTTCTATTTACAAGAAGACACTTCATTCAAAAACTCAGTTCAATGTCCGCGTGGATAAAGTGCTTCTTCCGCAGTAAATTAGACTGTTGATGATGGGCAGATCGAGGTTCGAATATCAGTCGGGTTCCCTAAAATTAGTTTATCAAAAGTTTTTTCCATTCTACTTTCACGCAAATGCTGGTATATTTCATCTATTCATAGCCTTCCTAATCCCTAAAACCATCAGCGTATTACTAACATAAGCGACATGCACTGAAGCCGAACTCGGTTTCCCAGCTGTCTGACCGCCTCCACAGGCCCGCGAACCTTGGACCGGATGTCCCTCGCCACCTTGGAGTAGTCCTCCACATCACACAAAATGATGGGAGGAATCTTCCCCTTCGCTTTGCCAGCTGGCCCAGAGCCA
>CABFVX010001323.1:127941-172642 GCA_902151425.1 Timema shepardi | reverse complement strand
GGGTAGTACGTCTCTTGGCAATTTACTTGGTGATGTTAGGTTAGGTGGGGAGTCATTGTACAATACAAGGCTTGTATTGTTACAAGGGAAGCATCTCAAGGTGGCACGCGTTTTTTCGTAACCTTCATAGACGACTACAGTCTATGGCAAGCGAGGGCTTTTCGTCGGTTACTCTGAATGTTACAAGGCCTACCGGGTATGGATACCAAGTGAATGAAAGATCTGTGTTTCCAGGGACGTAAGATTCTGCACCGAGCCTAGGCCCGGACATACACCCGCAGACTTCCTTTAAGAAGAAGGGATATTCGTTAAACATGAAGGAGGGGAGTTCATTGAAGAAGAGTTCTCAAACAAAGATGTTGAAATCAGTCCAAACCCTCAAGAAGACGACAAACCATTTCTTGGATTTGAACTGACTGATGCACCCATGCTCGACACTGGAGATCGACAAGCTCATCAAAGCTCCACAAACACTGAATCGGACATCCTGGCTACGATAGGACCCGGCAGACTAAAGTTATTGCGTATCAGAAGGAGTCGCCTAGCCAAAATATACAGTCTGCGGCCAACCTAGCTGATCAGGACAATGCTTTCAATGATGATCCACCAGCTAGTGAAGATACTGGGCATTAAAACAGCACATCATCTCAACAAACAGTGGAGCACATTGATGTTCAAAGTAACAAAGAAAGAGGATCGTTTCATGATGCCCCCGTTGCAACGAATTCCTCAGAGATTCACTTTGACAGTGCCATTAAAGGGCCAGATCGCAAGTAATGTTTTGATACAATCTATTCAGAGATCAGATGCTTGATCGCCTACAATACTTGAGAAATCGTTGAAAGACCGACCATGGGTAGAGTGATTGATTGTAAGGCGGTTCTTCGAAACGAGTACAATCCTAATGGAACGTTACTTCGAAGGACGGCAAGGGTGGTCGCAAGAGGTTTCCTCCCAAAGAACAGGAATCGACTTCGTTGACACTTTTTCTCTGGACGTCAGGATCAAAACATTTTGGTTACTCTTAGCATTATCAGCTAAACTCAACTTACAAGTCTAAAAGCACTGTTGGGAAGCAAAAGACATGCTTCAGAAACTAGAATCCGGTAACAAAGTCTGCAAACTTCGAAAGGCCATTTACGGATTTCGTCTGACTGGTCAACAGAGGCACGCTAAATTAAGTGCAACTTTAAAATCCATCGGGTTGCAGCCCACAAACTCCCACCCATGTGTGTACGTTGATAGTAGAAGTAAACGCCCAGTCTACGTACTCATTTTGTTGAAGACATTTTGATTGCTTCCAGAAACCCGGAATGAACCAGATACATTTAAGGGGAACTGTCAAACAAATTTGATGTAAAGGACCTTAGAGCCATAAATTATTGTTTAGGAATTGAACTGAACCAATACAAGGAAAGAGTCACGTTATGTCAGAGTGGCTACATCAGGGATGTCTTACATAAGTACAGGATGGATGACTGTAAATCAGAAAATACACATTTATCAACCGAGGTCAATTTTAATCTTTCTCCACTGCCACCGAAGAAACAAAGCAATATCCATTCAGAGAGTTGATTGGAGCCCTCATGTACATCACCTTTGGTACTCCTCCCGACATCTCTTACTCAGTCAATATGTTGAGTCAATATAATAATTGTCACACCTCAACTCACTGGCAAGCTGCCATGTGTGTCCTATAATATCTGCAAGGGGTTGGTCTACGCCAGGGATGATGAAGGCATTTTCGGTTTCTCAGAAACCGACTGGAGAAAGTGTGATGCTGACAGAAAGTCCTTGTCCGGAGTGGTGGTCTCATGGTGCTCACAAAAGCAGAGAACTGTTGCTTTATCTTCAACCGGGGAAGAGTATATGAGTCTCACTGAAGCCGCAAAGTAAGCAATCTTCCTGATGACTTTTGTGCGAGAACGAAGTTTAAAGGAGTTGTTGAACATCATTATTTTCAATGACAATCAATCAGCTGGAAAATTGGCACATAGCCCCGTCTTCCATTCAAGATCAAAACATTTAGACATAAAGTTTAATTTTATTTGTCCAGCTCTCCGAGATCACCCACCAAGGCTTAAATATCTATACTCCATTCACGGTAAGAATTACTCTTTGAAAGGTCTTTTTTCGTACCAATATCCTACTATATAATAGATTTCTGGTAGGGAAAAGGGCCTTTCAGAAAATAATTCCTACGGTGAAAGGACTTTATCTGCCGAGTTGACATCTTAACAAAACCTCTTCCTGGAGCCAAACACGAGACATGTGTTAACGAATTGGGTTTACATGCTTTGTTACCTATTGACCTTATGGACTCTAAATTGAGGGTGGGTGTTGGAGTTCAATTATTATCGTCAAAACGTTCATGTTTGTTTACACTTGTAGTTCACTAAAACACAGACAGATGTCGTATGAATTTAGTCTTAAAAGCGTTTTCAAATAATAAACCTTCAGTTATGTTCCAGCCAAACGCTGTACTGGTCGCACTATAAATTGTGTTCGCAATAGTTTATACATATTGTGTATTTTGATCTCTACTCTGCCCAACTAGTGCTGTGCGGGAATGACATTTTGACCTCGGGGGGGAAATATAGGTTTCCCGCGGGAACGGGTTAGTGAGGGGGGAAAAAAAGTTTCCACTATAGGATTATATATATTTTTCAGATTTATAGTTTTAGTCTAAGCTTAGCTTTCATATTCATTTCAGAATTTTTTAAAATTCAATAGTTTAAATTGAGTTAAATGTAGTAGATGTCAGCAATATTTTGAATAGTCAGTAAAAAATGACAAAAACTCCGGATTGGTTGCCGTTATTGGTATGGCCAATACATTTACCCTCTATAATTTGGTCAAAAAAGGAAATAAATAAATTTAAAAAAATCAAAAATAAAGAAAATCAAAGTGAAAAAAAAGTACCTACACTTAAAATTTTATGTTTGTTTATTTTTAAATTGTAAGTTTTTCAAATAAAAACTAAATATTTTGTTCAATAAGTGTTGAGTAAATTGTTTGATATAATATGTAAATTAAATAAGTAGGCCTAATAAACTATAATAAGCATTTTTTAATCAAATATCTTTGGTTTGAATATAAATAAGTAGATTCTGAAAATAGATTTTGAGAGTGACTAAAATAGTTTTTAAATAAAAAAAACTCATTACATGAATTTTGATAAATAATTTCACAGTAAAACATCAGAATATCCAAACAAACCTGAATAAATACAAGTGAGCCACATTCTTGTCTACTAAGAATAACAAAAACATTTCTCGACCGAGCCAGTGTACCTGATTACCTCTTATGTTATAGTTACTAAAACTCTCACAAAAAGTGTTGTTCACTCCAAGAATATTAGCTTATATAATAACACTCTTATTATCTATAGTATAAAATCAAATGGATGCCATTACAAACAATAATACCCACATAACTTAAGTATCTTTAGGCAAATAAGTGTGTTGAAGGTGTATTTCATGATCATTTTGATATTTAAGATTCGGATGGACATCTTGAGGTTTTGCCAATCTCTCTTTAAAGTAGTACTATGTATTATCACCTCACTAGAAGTGCGCTACTGTAGATATGGCAGTCACCACACTAGTAATGGGAACAATAGAATAATTCTAAGAATCAAGTAAAATTACTCGGAAGAAGGTATAGGAAAGGTGGATAGAAACATATAAAAGGGAGACAAACACAATATGGCTATTACAATGAAAAGAAGAACACAGTTCACACTTTACACTGCTGCCAATGTCTCCCTTTTATATGTTTCTATCCACCTTTCCTATAACTTCTTCCAAATATAATATAGTAAAATTACCTCATAAAGCGAAAAGAGGTTTTCCTTATTGAGTTATATCGAGTAATTTTTAGCGAAACATCTACTAGAATCGTCACGTGGCAATTTGTAGGACAACATTACTCGGGAGTCTTGCAATGGAATTCAATACTAATAACATGTCAATGATCTCTTCCTGTAGTAGTCAGTCGACACTGCCAGTGACCTTCCCACCCTTATTTTCAGGTTTCATGTTGCACGCAGTCATTATGAAAGTATATGTTTTAAGAAGTGTCGTACAAAAACAAAAAATGTTTGTGCTATTTTTAATAAAATAAACTTTTCTTTATACATTCATGTTAAAGAAATTGTCAATAATTGTATGTTTTAAAAAGTGAAAACAGTTTTTTATTTATTTTGTAACTTATTCTAATTAGTTTCAATTTATAATAGATTATATTTTAATAAGGAGAAATTATAATCTATAAATTAAGAAAGACAATAATTAATTGCGTTATATACGAGTGTGGAAATAAGACTGCCAAGTGCCAATGTGTAGAGTCAAATATCAAGTAACTTTCGTGTACTTTTAAAAAGAATCGGAAATGTGATACGCTTAGTTGGCATGCTTTTCAATTGTGTATTTTACATCGAGTATTTTGTATTGAAAATACATGTGAAACATTTAAACCACAAAGGGTCATTTTTGCATAGCAGCAGAAACTGTTGGTGAAAAATGAGCTCTAAGGGAGTATGCCTTTTAAATGGAAATAACATGTTAAACAGTCCATCCAATAAGGTTGATTCGCACTCAGCTGGTAAGAAAAGAGAATATAAAAGAATAACTAGGACAGAGTAAAGTTAGTCAAGTAATTCCAAAAGAATCGAGTACAACTGATTATACAACACAATCAAACTACTCGATTATTTTTACTTGATTATGCCCATCACTACACCACACCGACCCTTCTCACCTCTTCTATACTTCCCCTCTTTGAGAGTGTCCTTACATTCCACAGTACTTTTAATCCCATAATACTTTCAACTTTGTTGCTTGCTACACAACAAAAGACAAGCTGTCACCGATGTACTCTCCAAGGAGTGATGCTGAGTTTTTATATGCAATATAGGTGTTTTATAGAATGACTTACAAAGTCAAAGGACAAAGGCTTAAATCCCTGTCAAAGTACAATTTGTAACACTATTGAATTAATGGAGCCGCGCTTTGGGCGCCAACTGTAACAATATGGATTCAATCGCCCCGCTCTGGGCGCCGATTGAATCACTACGGATTAATTCCCTGATATAATAATGCTGTGATGATGTATAGGTTGTCTATAATTCTGTGATCGAGCGCCTATCATCACTGTATGGAAAATATACCGTTAAACCAGCTGTCTATAGCTTTGTGCTCGAGCACTAAATACATCTTTATATTAATAAAATTGAAGAAAGAGAACTGTTGATGGCTGTTTATTCACACACGGTTTATTTAAATGACACCTGTTAATTACTTATACATATTCCAATTAAATGTTTTATATTACTGCACACTTGTGATATTAATGTAAGTTATTTTATACTTTGTTAGACTGTGACTGCCAGTGTGTGGCTCTGACTTGTGCATGGCGTTTAGATCCCGGATGGTGTGTGCTTGTGTGACTTGTGCGTGGGTGGGAGATGCCTTAAACATATGCACAACGATTTATATTTGACATACCCCTTGCCTTTTTCTCCTCTCGTCAAGTGTAAAAACCAACTAATAGAAAGAGTCCTGGTGACAGGTGTTGTGAAGGCTAGCTTCTTATTGGTATAGGGAAATGGCGTCTTTTGAAAAATACTGCGGAGTTGTTCCTTTTAACAGGAAAGATGGTATAAAAAATATATTTTAGTGGAGAAATCCTTTTCACATTGTTTCTGAGAAGCGTGTGTTTCTTCATGGATGAATCTTTAAAGGATACTCTACATATATTACTTTAAATAAAAATTACCTTCATCCATGACTTTTTATATAATTTAGAGTTAATTATACCAATATAATTACACATTTTTCTTAGTTACCTTAGTCACCTTAGTATATTGTGACATTTTTATTTAGTTTATCTTAGAGATGGGCCACTCTAATTCTCGAATACACTGAATCCTGACAAGTATTCAAGATTCAAGGATTCAGTGTTTTATTGGATTCGACGATCGAATTTTCCCCCTCATAAACAAAGCATAACTTAATCTGTAATCATTATTTTGTCGGACAAAAGAGATAAACATGAATAACATAGTAGGTTGTTGGGTGTAGCAAATTTAAAGTGCCTAATACCCTAGCCTTCCACCCCTATGGGAAAGATGGACTCAACCGTTTCAGGACATGCTTAATTCTGAAACTTTCACCTCACGAACAATCTTGTAAATATTTTAATGAACACATTAAAGCTCTTCAAAAGCTGAAAGTCAAAACTAGAATTACAAATAAACTTGAAATAAATAAAACAAAAAGGAGCTTTTTTTTTTAAAGAGAAATAAGAACACATTACACACAATACAAAGTTGGCCACTATGACGTATATGTTTACTCGCCAGCGGCCAGTGTGATGATTAAATAAACATGACTTAATTATTACTAACCAACTGGTTTTAATTCTCTACACCTATGCAAAGCACCCCAATTTATTTCATACGATCCTTAAGTTAGATATTTCGTTGGGTTTCATGAAAAATAAATACTGTCAACAGTTAGACACCGATAAGACTGTTTATTTACGTCTACCGGCTTACGTATTGTATATTGATTATTTGTTTAAAATCGATTCAGGTAATCTGATCATTTAGTGAGTGATATCGAGTTTTAAGACTCACATAACAACTTGCTAATTCATAATTTTTTTAAAATTGGTTTTAACTAAGAGTTTTTTTTTCCCAATATGTTATTGAAGTAATTGTAAATAAATTCAAACACAGTATTGCCTAATAAAATAGGAATGAACATAATACAATGTATTTTAAATAGAATGTATTCTAAAAAATCAATATATCGCAAGGATCGAATATATTTGTTTTCTACGCGAAGATAAAAAATAGATATTAAAGAAAATAGTAATAATAATAATAATAAATATTATAATTATAATAATACATAATTAGGAATTATTGAGTTCACTATTTCCAATGTATGTTTAATTGTTAAGCATGTTGTTTGTGTCTTTTTTTTAAATCTGTTTGTATTTTTATTTTAGTTTTCTTATCAAAAATTATAATACCTCAAGATGATTAAAGTTGACCAAAAGGTAACTAGGCCTGATCAGTTTGTTTAGAAACTTAGCTCATTCTATCAACACTTTTAAAAATAACTTAAAGACACTCAAATTTTGATTGATTTGATTTCTAAACAATAATATGAGTCTAGATTGTTTAATTTGGCTGAATTTTAGACAGTATTTTACGAGGGGTGGTTGGAGTTGATTAAAATTGAAAGCATGATTCAAATAAATCTTAATTTACAACTAAGGCCTATATTGTGTAATGTAGGTCTAATTGTAAATCATTAAAATTTCTAACAATTTGCTAGGATTCGGATTCAATATTCGAGAATAAAATGTAAATTCAGACTCGAAAATTAGTGGATTTGACCCATCTCTAGTTTATTTATTATTTTAGGAATATATAATTATATATTTTCTTTCCTATAGTTAAAAATTTAAATACATGGTATACGGAGGTTGGAATTAAGATAAGTGCATCACAATTTGTTTGTACAAAAGATAGAAAAACCAAAGCGAAAACCACACTTTGTTCTAGATGATAGGTAGTTAAAAAAAATTAGAAGTATCTTAAAAAAAATGTAATGAGTCCGAAAAAGATGGCCAAAGTTAGTGAAAGATTGTCATTTTTAAAATTTTTATTTCAATTAAATAGAATGTACACACTGTACACCTACTTTATCAGTGACAGATTCACACAAATTGAATTGAGTACACCATATTTCTTCAATTCTAAGAGACACTTATTTTCCATTTAAACGTCTCTAAAAACGGAGTGCCATGGGCATATGGACTAAATGTCAATCAGATCTAGTTGGGTTTTCAATGACGGCTGGACAAGTGTACTTTTTTTTAGCATCGCGTCTTACTACCCGTTCAGGTTATATGTGAGTGTACTTATTACACTAATGGTCTTAGGGATGAGGAAGGTTGATTTAATAAGAAGTGCACCAGCATTTGTGTGTGGGGAGTATTGGAAAACCAGTTTGGAAAAACCCTCTCCAATACATTCGATAGAGATTCAAACCTCAATCTCCCTGTCATCAGCAGTCTAGTCTACTGTGGGAGTGGTGTTTTAGAACTTGTGGCCACCTAAGCAGTTATTATTATTATTATTATTAGCACCGCGTCTTACTACCCGTTCGGGTTATACGCACTTACGCTAATGTGTAATGGTAGGGTGNCGCACTTACGCTAATGTGTAATGGTAGGGTGATTGTGAGATGAAATGGAGGACCTACAGTTTAATGTGGAATCCGAACCACGGTGGAGGCCTGGCATTCCTCACATTCACAAGATGTCTTGTCAGAGGTGAAGGAAGGGTTTGGTAATCAGATAAATCTGTGCCGGGACCTGGGATTGAACCCCGGCCGCCAGCATAGAAGTCTGACACCTTAACCCCTAGACCGCCAGGTCACCGCCTAGGCAGTTAATGAGGATGTTTTTCTTTAACATGTTTCCTCCTTTCCCTCCCAAATTTTGGTGTAAATTATTTAACGTATGATTAAGTGTTACAATATTTGTCATTTACATTAAAATCTAGTTTCATATTTTTTTCACTTTCAAATGTTACAGTGTGTATTACAAAAATTGACCTAGCAACTGTTGTTAATAAAGGGGACCTATTTTGTGAAGGACTCTAAAGAGTTATGGACACACTTTTACTTAATTGGTTCTAGAAATTTATTCAACTTATTTTATAAAAAAATGAGAAATAGCTTTGTGAGAAAATTCATAAGTATTAAACTAGTGTTGGCAAATAAATATGCTTTGTGATATTGTAATGTACAATGATAATTATGTAGTGTCACATTGTGACAGGATTTCCAATTTGCATGGATAAATGTGAGTGTATAATTTTTTAATTTTTTTTTCAGCCAGGGCAAAGAAAAACTATCTGAACAAATATTACAAATTCATTACTTGGTTAAATGTTTTGTTTACTATGATTTTGATATATATATATATTATATATAATATATATATTATAAATATAATGTATATATATATATGATATATATATATTATAAATATAATATATATATATATATATATATGATATATATATTAGTATTATATAATTTAGTTTAACATCAAAATAAAAATATAAAAGTATTAGGGGAACACCTGTAGAGAAGTTGTTTTGTTGCAACTTGGTAGTTGAAAATAGTTACACCATCCTTGTTCATGGCACCTAAGCATGCCCCAGCCTTCACAAGTATGCGACACAAGTTGCCATTTCCTTTCATGTAAGCCAACAACAACGCTGAAATGACACAATCATAATATAAAGGCCAAAGAAGCTGAATATCAATAAATGGTCAAGTTTCTCTTAGAAAATTACTTAATAAATTAAATTAAATTAAAAGATGTCTATGTCCATTAATTTTTAAATGTATATCTTATTTAAAATTGATTTATAAGCTTAGACCACTTGAACTAAAGCCAACTGTTTTGATTATCAAAGAGTTTTATTTTTTGCATCATGTTTAAATTTTTACATGGATTATCTGCTTATATACACTAATGGGATTAGTTCAAGAAAAATATAATTTAAGAATAAATTTACTAAAATTTGCATTGAGAGGTATTGGGATACTATTATATTATTTAGATAAAAAATACTCAGTACACCGGAACGAGATTTTAAACCTGAAAACACAGCATAAATCCTACCCCAGCAAGAATTTAAACACTAACCTCCCAATTAATGACACCCAAGACAAGGCTGACACATTTGTCTAACTGTATTGGTTAACTCTGGAAGAAATACAAACTAATGAGTTGGACTGGCCAGTGGCTGAAAAGAGTTTGTTTAAAATTGATAAAAAATTGTAATCCCAAGAAAAAAGTATGTAGAATTATTAATTAATGTGTATGACAAACTGTTACATGATGGCTATCCACTGGATCAGTCCTGATGGCTAAATCAAATTTCTTAAATGAGCCAATTCTAAGAAATGCTTTTGTTTTATTTTAGGTAGGAAAGAGGGTTATTATTTTTTATTAATGTATTCGACACTAGAGGAAAGATTTAAAAGAATGATTATGGGAAAGAGGTGATTGTTTGGGAGGAAAAAGTGTCATCTGGTAGAGGTACCTTTTAAGGCGCATTAAATTCCCCAAGATAGTTGATAGTTAAAAAAACACTTAGAGTATATTACAAAAACGGTAATAATATTAAGATTTTAAATGCGAACATTTATTTATTTAAACTTTGTTTTGTAAGAGGGTGCACATATTTAGGCCTTAAGAATGAGCTGCCATTGTTTAACTTTCTTTCACACTCATAGTAATGGATAAATTGAGGTAAATTTTATAACACCAAATACTCCCTAGTTATAATAAACTTTGGTTGTCAACATGTGGATAGCCATGACGAGTTGCAAGACAATTGCAACTAACAGAACAAAATACAATGAAGTAATTAATATTGGGAGCTGTAACATACATTTATTGAATTTAATATATAGCTAAAAATATACAATTTAAAATACAATAAAGAGTACAATTAAAAATACCTGTGTTTCCATGTAAATCTGGTTGGTTCAGAGGATAGTTTGGCATACACTCTAGAAACAATTCACACATGGCAGAAGAATTTTCTCGAGAATATCTTGACAAGACATGTAAAGGATTTTGTCCTTTAATGTTGACAGTTTCAGCATCAAGACTTGACTCTGTCAGTAATACTCTAGCTACTGACAAGTGTCCTTCTCTTGCTGCTATGTGCAAAGCATTGTCTCCATTTGAGTCAGTTGCATTAAAATTAGATCCATTTTGAAGCAAGGCAGAAACAGCAGCCTCATGACCAGCTGCTGCTGCGACATGCAGAGCTGTCTGCCGGTAAGCATCATGATCATCTGCCTGTGTGGTTAAAATAAGATTCACTTATAGATTATCTCAATGAAAAAAATGTAATTAATAGCAAACATATTTAAAATATTTTGTTATAATTTTAAAATTCAAAAAATGTATTTAACTAGCCAAAGAACATGGTTGAAAGTATAAAGGAATGCCCTTAAAGATTATTGTAGCTTAATTGATTAAATTTTAAATCAAATCTAATATCAAGTTTTAATTTACAATTGCTTTTCAGGTATATTTTATATTTTAAATTAAAATTTAACTTGATATTTAAACATAATTTTAAATTCAAATAAATACAAATATAAACTACTATTAAATAATATTTAAACTAGATATAAAATTTAAAATAGACTTTTATGACATTTAAACATAAATTATATATTTAATTTTGTATTTAATTTTAACTCAGGTATTTAAAATTTAATTCATATTTTAATTTAATTAAAATAAAAATTAATTCAAATATTAAATATAGCTTTCCATTTGAATTAACAAACTATTTAAACATATATTTATTTGGTCATTATCTTGAAATTATGGATCTCTCTAGTAAATTTAGATTTTCGTGACATTATAGAGCAATAAGGATGAAATTTTACAAAAGTTAAATAATTTGGCAAAGTATACAATGACGGCCAATGATAAATCTCTTACCCTTGCTCCTGCCAGTAGTAAACTTCGTATTATCATTTCTGTTCCTAATTGAGCAGCTAAATGGAGTGGTGGCGTCTGAGTAACATCTTGAACCCGGGAGTTTATATCTACGTGTATAGACAATAAAAACAACACACTTTCCACGTCACCTTTCTGGATAGCTGTGTGAAGGAAGTTATAGCCTTTGTTGTCAAACTATTTGGCCAGAAACAAATAAAAACACATTAGGAAATATACAGTTGGATTTATACCTGAAGACTCTACTTATTGCTTTATGTAATTACTTCTTACTAGCTAACCTTAACAGGTTCTAATTCAGGCTCAAATGCAAATCTTTTAGCTCTACCTACATTTGATTTCTGGAAATAGAATATGTATACTTAGTTACCTGAAAGTTTGCAAGCTTAACTTGATATGTTACATTATAGTGCAGCTTCTAAGATAGGGCTATATTGCTTTAATACTGTACTTAATGTAGTTCCATTACATTCCCCTAGTTTAGTTGGGACGTTGTTGATATATAGTAAGGTATAGAACCAACAAAATAAGAAAACAAATATTCAAAACTTAAGCTTTAAGGAAACTATTTAACTGGCTAACCTGTTCTGCAGCTGTTGGCAGTTTAACTAAGATGGCCTGTGCAGCTTTGATGTTCCGACATGTAAGAGCAGTGGCAAATGGTGTTAGACCCCTTTTGTCTCGAAGAGTTAAATCAATGTTAGGATGACATAGTAGCAAGGAGATTATGGAAGGATTTTGGTTCTCAATAGCAACATGAAGGGGGGTTTTTAATTCTTCATTCTAGAACAATCCCAATTATTCATGTAATTCAAAATATGTTAGAAAAATGTGTGTAAATTGATACTGGTATAGCAATTAAGATATAAAAAAATGGTGTGGTGTAAGTGTGAGTGAGATAAAAAGTGCATGTGTATCATACAAAAATACCCATTAACAGCAAATTACAAATAAATGAGCTAGATTCAATTTATGTTTTAATTTGATGTTTGATAAGAAATGGAATAAATGATTACTATATCCTGTTGCATCACATTATAATTAAGATGTGCTTCAAGCAATTATGCCGAGCTAATCAAGATTATCTCGCACAAGTGAATGGTTATGTAACCTCATGAAGAAATATCAAATACTCATTAAATTTAGCCCCTTTTGGAGGCCCCATGTTCACACCCGCTGATTATTATCTTCCTTGATCTTCAATGGGAATCTACGATTTACTATCCTAAATTACTCTTCCGTGAAAGAATCATAATATTCGACCTTATGTTTATTTATCCCCTTTCTTTTTCATAGTTGATCGCGCAGGCGCAGATTGCCTGAGCTGGGCCTGGCTCGACTCTCTGCTCCGTCTCTCGACACTAGAACAGTATTAGTCCCGGCCTCGGAGCTTTCCGATATAGTTACAACAAGAAAGGAGTGACGAGTCAACGTTTTCAACACAGATAGTCACTGCTCTAGTCGGACGCTATGGCGTCCAGTGGACGGCAACCTCGGGCTCGCCGCAGCTAAATCCGCCGCATTAGACTCGATTTCCTTCAGTCTACTAAAGCTGATCGATTACTAGTGGAACCTAATCAGGTACAGATGGTTCTTAGCTAGTACGCTCGGACTCGTCTACGCCTGGTAATATTGCTGGTGGTCTACGCCCTGTACTTTGGTGCTATTCCTCGTCGGCTCTACATCAAGTACCTGACTGGTACACACCAGCTAGTCTACACCTGGTAACCTGTTGGTACGCCTCGTCGGCTCTACAAAGAGTATCTGGCTGGAACTCACCTGCTCGTCAACACCATGGTACTGTGCTGGTATATCACCGAACCAGTTAGTCTACGCTCGTGTGGAGCGCGCTAAAATGGTCACTAGAAGTTTACACTGCATTCAGAGCATGAGGCGCGGTATGGAAAGAGATATCGTGTGTATTTATTATGCGTGCTAGTCAAAGGTTTGTGACTAGCTAGGCCCGCTAGTGTTGTGCCCGTAGTCTTTTATTATGTGTTTGTATCAAATGTTTAAGTTATTAGAGATCACTTTGTGCTAATTGACAGAGTAATAAGGGCGATGCGTAGGGAATCTCCAAAATGTGGACTTGCTCTTATTGCCTAGCAAGGTTCTCAGGTTTATATGATTGAACTTACCCTCATGATAAGTGTGGCCTGAGTTATATATGTATATGTAATATTATTCATTCTTAGGATTAGGAGATAGTTAGTCATTAGCTTAGTAGCATGGTTGCAAAGGTTATAGGTTCAACGCCAGGTGGCGTTAGATAGAATTATTTGTATAACGTTAATGCGTTTGGGAAACTTAGGGTTTTATCAAGAGGATAATGTATGTGAACAGCCGCTTGCTATCATTGGGAGTGCCCGATACTGATTAACGACCTAATTAGGTCTGCTGTCATTGCCATTAGACCCACTTTACTGTTGTTCTGGGGTCACTTTATAGTCACTCTTATTGAATGAGACATGTTGGTGTTTGGCCGTTGTGGCCTGCGCCATTCTCTAATAGTCATTCACCTTAAGTGGAATTCTAAGCTGCTTTCTCTTGGGCTTGTAAGCCTTGTTAGTGTATACTCTACCCAACAAAATTTGATCTTATTGTTGGAGTTTTTTAGCCACTTCTATCGCGCGGGTTCCCAATTGGGATGTTTAAGTTACGCGATATTGGATAGTGACGGGCTCCCTTGGGCAGAGGGGTAGGATGTTCACTACGTACCCTAAACTCTCAGAAAGCCGAACAGGAGCGTTAGGATGCATACTAATGATATTTTGGGAATGCTAAGTATGTGTGGCTTTTAGCCCTCTTACCAAATAGACAACCAAAATCTTGTAATCTGTTATCATATGCCATTTATATGTTTGTTGTCCTTTGTTAATAAAATTTTTGCTATTGTTATAATTCTGTTATGTATACTTGCACCCCTCCCCTTATTTATTCCCATAAGGTAGGGTGCACAATCAACTTAAATAATATTAAGTTCTAAGGCCATATTTAACACAATAATTTGTAAAATATATTATGAACAGTTTAGTTTTTATTATTATTATTATTATTAGCACCGCGTCTTACTACCCGTTCGGGTTATACGCACTTACGCTAATGTGTAATGGTAGGGTGATTGTGAGATGAAATGAAGGACCTACAGTTTAACGTGGAATCCGAACCACGGTGGAGGCCTGGCATTCCCCACATTCACAAGATGTCTTGTGAAGGAGGGGTTTGGTAATCAGATAAATCTTTGCCGGGACCGAGGATTGAACCCCGGCCGCCAGCACAGAAGTCCGACACCTTACCCCTAGACCGCCAGGTCACCTACAAAAGTTTAGTTTTAAAAGTATATAAAGTAATCTTGAGCATGTATAAAATAAATGTAATAAAATGTGACTGAACAGTTTAATATTAGTAAAAAATAATGAACATTGGACAATAAAACCTTTCTGATTTTTCTTCTGTTATAATTAATCATCTCACCACACACATAAAATTGTAACTTGATAAGATTAAATTTAAAAGAAAATTATTAATTCGAAAGATTATATTTTTGTTAAATAGATATTTATTTCTTATTCAAAAAATGAGATAACCTTTTCTCCCTTAACAATCATTATTATTAAAATATGGGTTTACCCCTTCACATTGATAAATTAATGGCCAGGGACTGGATGTTGTGAGTGTCCTAGACTTAAATTAGATTATATAGCAGATGAAGCTATGACAGAACTAGTCAGCCGGTAGTGGAAAATTTATGACTTTAATAAAAAAAACTGACCCAGACCATAGGCTGGAAACTTTAATGGATGTAAATGTAAATTATCAATCATTATTATTAATACTAACATTAAGATTACCATCACTATAATGATCAGAGTGGAAGATTTAATGTTATTAGCTCATTCTTTCAAGCAGATATTCATTTGCAACTACCACTATACCAAGAAGGGAGGTTATTTCCATTAAAAAAAAAAGTAAACAACTGAACCTTGCTTGAACACTTGAGTTTTCATTTTATCTAGAGAGTGTAAAAAAGATTGTCAACGGTTTCAAATACTAATGACTAGTCTAACTGTTGCCCAACTGAAAAATCTAGTGTCAACATAATGCATCACACTATGTAAACTAAAATCTGTCTTTGAAGCAACAATTGGAAGTAATGAAAATCTAAGACTTCATTACATATTTTAAAGAATGAATCGGACATAATTCATAATTAAACTTAGTATGCCTCAAATACAGCAGTATACTAAATACAAGATGACGCCTACATAAACTTGAGTGGAATGGGCCAGTTTCGCAGGTAGCCAAATAATTTAAACTAAATCACCTACATAAATAAGAAATAAAATGGTTTGGGCTTCCAAAGGAAAAATGGCTTCGTCCCAATCCTACATCACTAAACCACTAATCTAACCTCTATAGCCATGGCTATGTCCTCGGCTCTCATGATGTCACCATAGGTATAGTTGACACAGGTTCCAAAATAGAAATGTACTCCCCATTGCTCCATTTCAACAATCAGGCAAGTCTTAGAACCTAAATGTGATTGCAATGGAATTCCATTACATTCACATCTAAGGAATCAGCACATATACTTAATGTTCCAGTGCAACCACACACACAAATAAAAAGACATATTGGATTGGTCTTTCATTATATGTTTCAAAGTTGAGTTTATCATTTGTCTTCATATAAATTCAAATTTGATGTTTGTAGAGCAGTTTGTCGGTATAGAATATGATATATCCAGGAATATTTCTTTATCTATAACTAATAAAGAAGGCTTATTGCGGTTGTGTTTTTTACTGTTCAGTTTTGAAAACTTTATATTCTTAATTTTACTACACAATTCAAAACTAGCTAGTGTGTTAAGAATGTGTACCTTTACACACATTTCTCTTTATGGCCAAAATTATAAATAATTCAAGATAATGTTTTATTGAGTTAACAAAAATCACAGATTGTTCAAAAAAAAATTTATATATCTATATGTAATGTGCATAATTTTTCTCAAACTTATCTTTTTTTAAATATAATAAAACAAAGAGAATGCAAAAGGACAAATACTATGAGACTACTAAAAGATTTTAAATTTGAAAATATATTTTTACTATGGTGTAATATTTCAATGAAATATTCATCCAAATTTTGTGATGAATGACACACATAAATCTCAGTATTATAAGAAACGATACCTTGATATTAATTGCTGCATCATGTTCGATAAGAGTTTGCACAACAGAGGTGAGACCCCATTGGCAGCACAAGTGCAGTGGGCTGGCTTTGTCATGGGCTTCTTCACAACTCCTTCCTGTGACACCTGGGCGACGGGAACAGTTCAAACTGCACCCACTGACAAAATAGATGCAGTTATGAAGATTTTTGAATCAATGACTTGATAATAAATGTTAGTATTTATAGAAAAATAAGTTAAATCATTGATGTTTCTTGATATCTACTTTACAATTCTAAAATTTCCTTTTACTAAACAAAATATTATTTGCCATGAAAGTTTGAAGCTATGTTTATTCTTAGTGATGAAGATCAAATAATGGAATCGCTGTAATAACAATGATTTATTCTTACTTTTATTTGAATTTGTTTTTAAACTTATCTAATTTCAATGTTAAATTTAATCCAAAAATATAAGGCTAGACCAGAGAAAAAGTCTGAATATTTTGTCAGTTTGGTTTTATGCAGTAATCAACACCCAAGTATTGTAATGCAGAGTTAGATACTTAAGTGTGGCTCTTTTCAAAGAATCATTTCCGCAATCTGTGTCTAACCATGTGCAAAGTCAACAAATTTAAGTACCCTTGATTGGTGGGAGAGTCTTAGACTATTGTGGCACAGTAATATCACAAAGAAAGAAAGCTCGGGAAAGACATAAGCGAAACAAGTCAAAGAGATAATTAAAAATGTGCCATGTGTCTTTGAAAGTTTATCCTGATTTTGGTAGGAAGAAAATTTTATGGCAGTTACTCAAGTTACTAAACGGTTTTAATGTACTCATACATGAAGTTATAATATTTGCAGCTGTCGCTTTTGATAGATATTATCAGTACCTAAAAATAACACAAATAATATTATAAAATGTTATCAATGTTGGCCGCAAAGAAATATGTGAATGTTCAAAACAATTCTTCCAACCATAATCAGCCTATAGCAACACCCGTTAAAGAGTGGTTGATATGAAGTTGTATTTGTAAAATGCTAAATATTTAAACATACAGGTAATAAGTCACACTAAAAACATGTAGAATAGTTTTAAATAAATACTACCCGCCTCGGTGGCGTAGTTGGCTAACGCGCTTGTCGTGTTGAGCTTAACTGCTGAGGACGGGGAGATCGAGGTTCGAATCTCGGCCGGGTGAACTGGGGGTGGTTTTTCCTAAATGGTTTTCCACTTTCCCTCCACGCAAATGCGGGTTCACTTCCTCTAATTCAACCTTCCCAATTCCTAATCCAATGGGTAATTAATACCTAAAGCGTATAACCTGAATGGGTAGTATGACGCGGTGCTAAATATTATTATTACTAATGCCATAAGTGTTGAGGAGATGATATTACACAAGTGGTAAGTAAATGAATATATTTCATCACTAATGAATAAAATATTTTATATTGTTTCCAGGTTCCTGCAGTTACCCCAAAAGTACAACATATAAATTAAGTTAATGTCATCAGTGGTTCTAGTTTTAAATGTATTTGAGGTTAATATTTCTATTCTAATTTTAAATAAACTTTAAAAAAGTAAATAACATTAAGATTATTATTGGCAATTAGTGGATCATCCAATTAAAATATGGCAAGTGGGGGGAGGGGATGGGGTGTGTAAGTGCGGCATTTACCCCCTTAGACTGTAAATAATTTTAATATAAGTTAAACCCTGACATAATTTGATGAGGTTTGCTTGACATAATAAACAAAGGTACAATAATAAGCAGGGCTCGCCTAAACTTGTGTATAAATGTATTGTGAAGTAAAATTCAATCATTATCTTGGTAGTTCACATAGCCCAGTTAAATGAAAGGACAAGGAGTTAAAACATAAAAGTTGTAGCTATAATATAGAGCAGTAAATATGTATTGGCTACATTTTAATGGCTAAGAAGTATTTAAATTTTAAAATATATTTGGGGAAATATTTGGTGGCGTTTTCAAAATTTATGATGATAAATTTTAGGTTAAATATGTATTTTAACGAAAAGAGAGCAAATAATATAAATATTAGACAAAATAAAACAAAAAAATTTATGGACAGTTAGTCTTTTCAATATTCCACCAAGGCTTACTTACAAACCACTGTAGTCGCTCGCCACCATTCTTCTCCTCCTCCTCCTCCTCCTCCTCCTCCTCCTCCTCCTCCTCCTCATCATCATCATCATCATCATCATCATCATCATCATCATCATCATCATCATCAGTATTATTAATGGCCTATCAATTTCCTATTTAAAATGGTTAAGGAGCTACTTGCAAAAGAGATATTTTTCCATCAAAATTGATTCTAGTACCTCCAAATCCTTATGGGAATAAGGATCAAACTTAGGTCTTCTTTTTAAAATGTTTATCGAGGACTTTGGTAACTTTATTCAATCTTCAAACTATTTACTGATTGATGATGATCTCAAACTAACTAAAAACATCAATCAATTTGCTAATTGTTTAGATTTTTTAGAGAAAATGGAATCAATTCCATTCAATTCAATAAATTCAAAACAGGTTAGGCTATAACTTTTACCAGGAAAATCCCACTTATTTTTTTCACTTATAAACATGATATTGATAATATTGAAAAATGTATTTACAATAATGACCTAGGTGTTAAATGTTAGCTGTATTATAAGTTTGTATTTTGCTTTGGTTAGATCCAAACTAGACTATGCTAGTGTGATATAGAATTCCATCATATTAGCGGACTCTCTAAGATTGGAAAGTGTTCAATGCAAATTTGTTGCTGCTTGGTTTGATTAATTATTTTTCAACAGTCTTTACAATAATTATGATAGAATTCGAAACCTTTTATGGATCCAAAATTTCTACTCAAGAAGACTTTGTTGGAATACCCTTTTTGTTTTTATTATTATTATTATTATTATTAGCACCACGTCTTACTACCCGTTCGGGTTATACGCACTTACGCTAATGTGTAATGGTAGGGTGATTGTGAGATGAAATGGAGGACCTACAGTTTAACGTGGAATCCGAACCACGGTGGAGGCCTGGCATTCCCCACATTCACAAGATGTCTTGTCAGAGGTGAAGGAAGGGTTTGGTAATCAGATAAATCCGTGCTGGGACCGAGGATTGAACCCCGGCCGCCAGCACAGAAGTGACACCTTACCCCTAGACCGCCAGGTCACCTTTTGTTTTTAACATTTTTGATAGTAGAATTTCTTGCCAATCTGATCTCAAACATTTGGTCATTATTGTGCCCGCCTTTTCTTTTAGCAATACACAAAACATTTTTCATAAGTAACTTTACAAACACAACCCTCTTAGGTGTTGTATACGCAGTGTTAACTCTATATTTCCGAAATATGATTTATACTATAAGAAAAAAGAACCAAAATTAGAGAGTTATTTAAGGAACACCCATATCATTAATTACTATTTGTTTGTTTATTGTTAACTGTTCCCTAAAAAATTTTATTATTAGTTAAGCATAATTTTTTTCCTTTCCTTCTTACCACGCTTGTTATTAAATTTGTTTATTGTATTCAGCTGAATATAAACATGATGTATTTATAATTTTTAAAATTGCAAACCATAATATGTTCTTATGTATCTTCAGAGAAAACCTGTTAGAGGCCTCAACTGTTTGCTAGACTTTAATAAAGAAAAATGAAAATGTAATTAAATATTATTATTATTATTGGTACCTTTAATAGAACAATTTTTTCTAGCACCACGTCTTATTACCCATTCGGGTTATACGCGTATGTACAAATTACACTAATGGGTTAATAATTAGGAAGGCTTAATTGAGAGGAAACGCACCCGCATTTGCATAGAGAAAGCGTAGGAAACCTTTTAGGGAAAACCATCCCCAGTGCAACCGACCCAGATCAACCCCGATTTTCCCATCTTCATCAGTCTAGTTCAATACAAGATTAATGCATTAGACCATGCGTCCCTAGTAGCGGGTAGTTATCCAATTAAAATATATATTAACTTAATTCTAAATTAGGCAAATCCAAACGACACAATACATTAATTCAAAATAATAATATGTGTACTACAAGAAATTAATAAATGGTAAATTGAAGCTCACCTATGAATAAGAAAATTTGCTATAGTTTCATTATTTTCATCTATGGCTCTGTGTAGGAGTGTTTGAAGACAGCCACCTGGTCCTTCCGACCAATAGTCTATGTCAGCTCCATTCCTGTACATTAAATTTTCATTGTTTGTTTTTAGAAAATATTAAATGGCAACATTCTCTTACTAAGTCGCACACTGTTAATATATTTTGTCCAAATCAGAGCAACAATATTTTAATTTGAAAAGTATCACTTGTTTAAATTAGAATCAAGTTGTTATGAAAGTTGCTAAATAGATCTCGATTTATTTTCCTTGCTGGCCACACAGGCACTAAATGCGGGGTGGAATTACAGAAAGTTAAGGTAATCACAGCAAGATAGTTTAAATATTTGCAATTTTTATCTTATAAGTATTTGAAGAGTTAAAAAAAAATTAAAACATTACCAAGACTGAAACAGAATGTTTCATCCGATTTCTCTTTTCTAAATGTGGCAGTGTATGTGGTATAAATGAATGTTTTAAGATAATATTGCAACATTACAATTTCTGCATATCACAAATATCCTCTAAAAAATGTTATTTTAATAGATGTTATATTTTATAGTTACTAAGTTAATAGGTTGTTAATATGGGAGATTTTTATTAACTCTTATTAAAATATAGAAACAAACTAACCAAACTATTACTACTAGTATGGTATTTATCTTGTTGACAATTGATTTAAGACATATTTTTATTAAAGAGAAAAAAAATCTTTAGAATCATGCCTCTTTCAGATCTATAAATATCTTTGTATTATTTGGTTTAAAATGACTATGAATAATGGTTTTAATTGGTTGGTTAGAGTGACTACTAACAATATGTATGTGTTTGATAATTTAGGTATTTAAATGATAGGAAATTAAATTTGTCAAGAAGGAAAAATCATCTAATATGTTTGATCAAAAATTTTAGTGTCTACCTTACCTAACAAGAATTGCTGCAATATCTTCTTGGCCAGACTCCAAAGCCATCCATATGGGGCAGCAGTTAGTAGAGGTGGGTGCAGAGGTATCAACACCTTTTCTGCATAGTGCATCTACCACAGTTGGTAGATGGCTTTTGATGCTTAGTTCAAGGGGAGTTTCATTTTGAGTGGTTCTAAAATTTATACACAAAAATATAGACATAAAATGCTTTTAGGTTTTAATGTAGATAAAATTAAAATATACTATCATACTTTGGAAGTGAGCTCCAACCTTTTTGTAAAGGTATTTTACTGGGAGAAAATAAGCGTGTCAAAGATGTATACATTTTTTAATGTGTTGTAGCGTGTCAACCAAATGGTTGAACAGCTACAAGAAAATATTTAATATTTTCGTGATTTTATGCGAGATAGAAATTAAATCAGCATATTTAATATAATCTGTCTCTAAAGTTATATCTTCTGATCTACGAAAGTTACCTATCGTCTAACCTCCTAACACGTGGTTGATCATAACTATTGTCTTTTGATAATTACGGTGTTAAATATCAAAGAAGAAGACTAATATTATTGTGTTTATGAACTAAAGACTTTAACACTTCGCTTTTCCTGGTGGATAATAATTCATAAACTGGCGTTCTACTGCCACGTGGTGTACGCACACGAAAAATGTTAAAGAATATGTATATATCCTTACTTTTCATAAAAATAACAGTGGATATTAAATAAGTAAATTAATACAGATATATTATGATATAATATATTTATGAACAAGCTCACCCCAGCCAGATGTTGGCAGATATCATTCTTTTAAAAAACAAGAGGTTCCCGACCATAGCCGACTCACGTGCGCAGTTGCTAAACTCAGCTGGTGAAAAGACTAGAGGTGAAGAGTCGACTCCTAGACCTGTTGCGCACACAGTGATACTGGTGGTCATTTGAAGAACCTTTGATATTGTTCATTTGTTTTCCTTTTCTCCCCACGTTTATTCTCCTTTATTTCTGTCTGTTCTTACATTTTTATTCCCCATTTCTTCTTCTTCTTGTCCTAGCCAGGTTGGGTATATATATGGGCCGGCCAGAGATTGCAAATCGTAGAAAAGTTCCACAGCGAGGAGAGACAACCCGGCGCCTACACGAAAGACCATGGAGACTGCGGCGTCAGATTCGCCACCTTCAGCCGTGACAACAAGATAAGGGGTCGCCCGACTCTATTCGCCGTGAACATGGACGACGCATTCAGGGGTACTAGTATCTTTAAGACTTGGACCTTAGTAAAGTAGGGTAAGATATGCAACCTTCTTCAAAGGAAAAATTATATGTCATTATTTTAAGAGAAGCCACGTTTTGTTTCTAGAAGAATGGTTTTTTTGGTTTACTTAATTGGTATGTCAAACTTTAGCATAGATGTTTTGCTGAGTTTATTATTGTGTCATATGGCACGGTTCTTACATTAAAGCCTCTGGCTAAGAATGTTAGTGTTGTGACTTAGTCAAAGTCCCAAGTTCGTTACTACTTTGTTCCGGATTAGTCATGACGTCCTAAACGTCATGAACATTAGTTTTTTATTGGGGGCTACTACCAGGATGTCTTTTTCTTTAAAAAACTAGTTTTAGGGCTTTAAATGTAAATGTTGTTGAAACTGTGAATTAGCTGAGTATTAGCTTAATGGCGCAAACCAAGGAGATTGCCCTAGCTTCACTGTGGGGTCCGCGCAAATTATTCTATTTTTATATTTGCCTGTGACTAGGTTTTGATTTAGCATGGGTATTAATAGCTATCAACGTACTATATTATGCTCTGGCAGTACCATAGGGGAATAAGACCAGCAGTAGTACTTTTGTGACACCTGTTTCATAGCCTTCAATTAGCTGAATTTATCAGCTGAGGATCCATTAAGTTTTATGGATGCCTATTAATATCCGACTCTACCAAGTGAGACTGTGTAAATGTTATATTCTTTATTTGCTCTTTGCTAACTGTTCAATCATGTGAAACTTGTATTTATGACAATTTATCTAATTGTTTACTATAATAAATCTACTTGTTAAAATGACTGACTGTTTTTATATATATTTATATATATATATATATATATAGTACCAGTTGGTGCAGTGTCAATTTCTATTCACCTGGGGAAAATAACAGAGGTTATGCATTAATATTAGAAATATATTATTAGTACAAACTTACACAACATTGATGTCTATTCCCTTTTCAAGAAGGAAGAGAGTTGTTTCTGTATCTGCTTTCAAAATGGCTTGATGCAATAAGGTCAATTCATTTTTATCGCAGATATTAATATCAGCACCACCTGTTCAGAAAAAAATATATTTGTAACGTTAACATTCAATTCTAGTAGTAGTTTAAGATATTTTGTGTGTTTACTATGCAGAGACTGAAATAAATAAAAAAAGTATAAATTGAATAATATATTATTTTAATAAATAATTTAAAATACAGGATGTGTTTTAAAAAATAACTTATTGAAATGACTGACAATCAAACTTTATTGTGTGCACCCCAATATAATTCTCCCAATCTGGGCTATCAACATATTAACAATAATGAAGTAGGAGAGATGAAGGTAGAGTTCTGAGCAAGTGTACTGACATTAGTATTAGTTCAATCAATTTCGAGAGTGACGCCTTAGAACATATGAACCACTCACACAGGTCTTGTCTTGTTAAAACAAGTCTAAAAATAATTGAGCTCTTCTGCTTTTCAGTGTTGTCAATAGTTATTTCTTTAAAAGGCAATTTTTTTAAACTAAATATGTTCTCATTACATTCTACACTTTAAGTTTAAAAATGTATAGGTTTATTACCCCCCACACCCCTGTCACAGCAAAATAAGAGTATCTTTTGTCTGGAGTGTCAAGTTTGTAAGCAAAAAAAGCAAACCTTGTAACCACCCCATAGTTAGTTTTATTTTAAATATATTTATGGTACAGTAATTTGTTCTGAGCTAAAAACAGATTTTACTTTTTTAAATGGCAATATTCTGGAATCAAGGTATTAAAAATTGTATTGAAAATAAAACTAAGTATATATCAAGGTAGGTATAAAATAGGGCCATAATTTAATCAGTCAAAGTAAGACTACTATACTTACATTTAAGAAAAGATAAGGGTTGCCAACCAATTTTTATTTGAAGACTTTTTGCTAAGTAATCAACCTTTATGTATTGCAAAGCTATGAATTTAAACAATATGATCAATGTGTTGAGCAAGAGTAATTTTGTTAGTTTTTATAGCAGATAGTAAACATTACAAATAGCATGTTCGCAAGCTTCCTGATGAAAAGAGCAATATAATAAATGTATATATTATTATTATTATTAGCACCGCGTCTTACTACCCATTCGGGTTATACGCACTTACGCTAATGTGTAATGGTAGGGTGATTGTGAGATGAAATGGAGGACCTACAGTTTAACGTGGAATCCGAACCACGGTGGAGGCCTGGCATTCCCCACCTTCACAAGATGTCTTGTTAGAGGTGAAGGAAGGGTTTGGTAATCAGATAAATCTATGCCGGACCGAGGATTGAACCCCGGCCGCCAGCACATAAGTCTGACACCTTACCCCTAGACCACCAGGTCACCTGAAAATATATAAAACAAGAGAGTGCCATAGAGAATGTTGATTAATTACATTGCCATCCCTTGGACTAATTGATTTTTTTTAGAAAGAAAACTATCTTGACCATTTTATATTGCACATATCTAACACCCCACTCCAGTGTAGTTAAATATTTTTTTCTCAATTATTTGAGGTATTTACGTGCACCCACCAAGGTAAAATATATGTGTTTTGGGATACTTTTAACTGTATTGTGTTTTGATATTTTATTACAATATGAGTGGATGATAATCATTGGTACCATCACGTTTTTGTGTGTTTTAAGTATAGTTTGGGTTTACTTTTAAGAAGTCAAAATATTAAGTAAACTGTAACGGTGGATATTCAAACAAAGATATGAATAAATAAAAACAACAAGGTGGGAGTAGGGGGTGCTGAATTTCACAAGCTAGCATATGGATAAGGGAAAATAATAAATGTTTATAACCACTGTTCTAAAGGTACTAAGGGTCAAATGTTTCCTGGGAATGAATTCCTTGACCTTTTTGGTCAATGGTAGTTATGGGTCCTTGGTCCCCTAATTCCCCCTTGCAACTTTTAAAATGTTTGGTGGTCTTAAAGTATAAAAGGAGTAGTAACTGATGTTTAAAATTATTACAACTCACTCAAATACTAATTCACTAATTAAAATACAAATTATATGCTTTTAATATTTTTTTAAATCTCCTAAATATTTTATAACATGGAGCAAAATTTCCTATGTAAGAATAGTCACTCCTACATTTGGTATATAATATTCTTACAATTAAATTTTAAATGTAGGTCTAGTGCCCATAAACCTTCTAAGATTAATTCAAATGAGCGAATTACCTTCAATAAGGATACCCACAAGATGCTGAAAACCTTTCTTCAGAGCTAGGGATATCGGTGCATTGCCATCCGAATCCTTTATGTTAAAGTCAGGAATGAAGTTTTTGTTTTCAGAAAAACTTTTTAAATTCCCTGAAAGAATGTGTGAATAAGTGTTTGTTATTAGAAGATTCAATTCTATTAGTAATTGTGAACATAGGAAGAGGATAAATGAAGGAAATGCACCTTTATAAAAGTTAATAAGGAATGGAAACAAAAATTATAGATTACCATTACCATTCATTTTTCATCAAATTGACAAGTGTAAACTCATCTAACTTATGTTTAAAACAGGATGATTTAAGAATAATGTGGCGATAAAACTTCTCTCGCTTCACAGCTCTTATTTAAGGAGTAGTAAGACATGTTTGAATAAGAGTGCTTAGTTCTTTAGTTCACTTTTTCATCAATCCAAAGATCTACTAATTTAAGCTTTCAATTTAATGTCCCAAATTAACAAATATTCTAGTATTTTATATTAGATTTTGCAAAATGTTCTGTGTTTTTTTCCAGACCCAAAAAAGGTCCTTTGTTTTCCCAGCTCTCTCCTTTTTACATGTGTGTGTCAACCCTGATTACAAATGGAAAATAGCCTCAAGTGCACTTGGCTGACATTCAAACCTTAATATAATATGATCACAGGCAATCAAGTCTAGTGAAAGTATGACACCACAGGTAGCATGACCAAATGTTCATATTCAAAAGAGTAGAAAACATTTTTGAAGGCACTCGTTAAAGTAGTAAAGTAGACCATTTCATGTCTAGAATTACTTAATAAACTTGAAAGACATTTTGCCATAGGACCTTCTTACATTTTGATAGTTTAATTAACTTAAGATGAGGTATTTTTAGAATGGAAAGTATTACTAGGAATACACGACAGTATGAAAGTTAAATAAGTTAATACTTCACTTTTATATTCAATAATTGCACGAATTACTCCTTCATGATTGTTGGAAACAGCTAAATGGAGAGGGCTTTGTTTTGATACAAACTTCTCATCAACATTTGTTTCATCACTGTCAACATTTCTTATTGATCCCATTTGAAGGTTTGGATCCGCTCCTTTGGCTAACATAGCTGACACCAACTTTGCCATTCCTTGGGCACAAGCAATGTGGAGCACACCTTCATTCTTGAAAACAAAATTATTAATAAGTAAACAAATGACACCTATTTCATGAAAGTATCATTAATCTCTCATTTCTGTATTTATTCTTAATTTAAAAAAGTTTATTTTTATTAAATATACCATTAGAGAAAGATCTGGCCAAGAACGCATAGTATTCATGTATACTATAATATTTTACTAGTAATTTTAGTTAATGAGCTAGGGCTAATATTTTTTTTACTTTTGTTCAATACAATGTTATGATTTATTTGGCTATAGTTCAAAAATGTATATGTTAACTATGGATAGGAAAAATAAATACCACTAAGGTAGCACACAATAATTGCAGCAAACTACAAACTAAGTGGGGCCACTCAGATTGATTGTGTGTGCAGCAGTACCAGGATACGCTTGGATCTATGGAACTGTTCTCCAGATGCTGCGTGATAATAGTGACAAAAATATGTTATGTTCAAAATGTAGTGGAAGTTATGGAAATGTGCCATTAGAGAATAGGTGCCGCTAGAATAATGTTGTATAAACAAGAGTTCACTATGCTATAATTAAATCGTTTTAATTTAAAACATATAATTATAAGGACAATAAAAACCTTTAGATTTGGTCAACTATTCTGAAGTTGATATAGTGTACGCATTTGATTTTTAAAAATAAAACTTTGGGGTCAAACATTTGTCATTTAGGTGTTTTTTTTAGTTTAATTAATGGCTGGTGGTTTAAAATAAATCCAGACATACTTATGGTTATCTTCCTAAAGGGAAAGCCTTGCTAGACCTTTGTAACACAGTTTGTTGTTAATATAAGATATATGTAAATACATTTAAATTTGAAAGTTAATGACAATGGGTTAAGATGTTAAAAAGTTCAAAAATAGCAGATCAAAGTGTGTATGTGTGTGTGTATATATATACATATACATACATACACACATTTAAAGTGAAAAGTACTAAATATTTAAAACATAATTAAGATAAAAAATAGTTTTGATCTTTTTTAAAGTTTGATGATTTTATTTGGATAAGCTTAGATCACATGATAATATGCCCTTGGAACACTAGTTCAAGAGCTGGCAATTAGAGAGTTACATCGTATTAACTAATAACCAGATTATGTCGGTGACAATTTAAAAAAAATTTACCAATATACTCCTAAGAAATAAAAAGCTACCATGAAAATTTGTTAAACTGACAGAGCTACTAGATTAAATATATACACTTAACCTGTTAGTTCGAGATATTAAACATGGCTTTCTGTGAATGAAAATATTCATGTCATATTTGAAATTTAAATTATATTAACTTTTTAGTTTTATTAAAATGAAAATGTAAGTGTTGCGTGAAAAAAAATAAGAGAGGGAAATTTAGTAATATATTCGATATAAATAAATAATTAACAATACTTTGGTGGGGTATGATTATTTTATAAATTGAGAAATTAAAAAAATAGAATCCTATAACCTGTATATATTATGAGTAGAAATAGGTCAAATCCTATATTTCTTGAATCTGAATAGTTAATTTACTTTAGAATATCAAATTCAAATCTTCAAAGCTTCAAAGCTTTAAAAATGTTAAAGTGACTTTTTTATATTTGATTTAAAAAACTTGTTCCAAGGCTTGGCTACTGATAAATGACATTTTGTTTTTCATGTCTATTGTATCATAAATAACTAAACGAACAATTTTTATGTAAATTATTTATATTCATACTATTTTGTCTTATTTTTGTGAATATTTATTTTTACAAAGGAACAAGTCGATAAAAATCCAAATTTTACCAATTGCTTAAAATTGTAATTTGATGTCAAGGTCTTCATAATTGTACTAGAGATACTTTTGAAATTTTTACGAATCTCAAATTTAT
Source organism: Timema shepardi (assembly GCA_902151425.1). NCBI lineage: Eukaryota > Metazoa > Arthropoda > Insecta > Phasmatodea > Timematidae > Timema > Timema shepardi. The sequence goes on along the minus strand of CABFVX010001323.1, from coordinate 143,348 downwards.
CGAATATAATAAGATTTGAGGGGTTCAAAGAATAAGTGTCACATCCCTAATAATAAACAAAATAATATTGTTCAATTTGGTAGAAATATGTTATACAAAATTTACCAATTACTAATTACTTGAGACCTCAGATCCAATAATGTTTGTGATACAGTAGGATAACTATTCCAAATGTACTGTTTTCTTTAAACAAAGCCGGGACATTTTTTTGCAATGGTCAGGGCTACAATTTTGATCGAAGAGCTTTGAATACTAAGATTTTCTCGGAGTAAAACAACTAATATATGCAGTCCCAAATTGGGAGAAAACATAATAAAACACCAAATAAATTAGATTATGTTCCCTAATGAAATAAATAGGTACCAAGCAATAACACAAGAAAGCCAGAAACGCAAGATAGACAAATAGATAGGCTCTGGCTCTTTAAATTCTTGTGATGGCTCCTCGGCACTTGAGGTTTTTCTGGATTTGAGTTTGCTTTCAATCATGTTTTAATATAAGTAAGATAGTTTGGATTCTTGAATGTTGTGTTGTTTTGAAGGAAAGTTTGTGGGCATAAGTTTAATGGAATATTGAGATATAATCCGATTTATACTGATAGGAGTGTCAGATGGTGTGTTGAAGGTGTTGAGTCAAATGGATGAGGCCAGATAAATATTGGCCCAGTATTAGGTAAGTTTAAAAATCGAAGTGGATTGGCCAAAAGGTATCACATTTTATGTATTGTTTAAATATTTCCGAATGTATTCAAATTAAGATAAATTGGAATGAAGTTTCTAAAAATGTAATCAGAAGTTAAAAACATATCTACCTCTTTATTTGTATGGTTGATATTTGTTGCAAATGAACACAAGAAAAGGCCAGCATCTTCCATGTGTTCTCGGACAATTAAGTGGAGAAGGGAATCACCTGATGAATAGATCTAAAGTGACAATAAAAACATATAAAAAGATGGGTCGGTAAAACAAATCAATATAAGTTAAATAAATTTGCCAAAATAATTATGTTAAAACCAATCATTTAATAAAATATAAATACCGAATACAATATTTCCTCAATCAAATTCACACTTTGATGTATCTCCCAAGATTCCCCAAGATTCCCCAAGTCAAATTTCTAACAAAAATCATTTTGACATAATCTGTAAGAGTAGTTCAATGCCTAGAACTAGTGCATTAGCACTTTCACCTTTATCATATTTTTGCTGTCAAGAATAAAAAATTTTAAAAGGCATATCACGCATAAACCAAACCACATTAATTTGATTAAATAAAGTCCACTTTTTCTAAAATATATTTATGGAATGAAACTTTTTTACAAAAAAATCTCAATTCAATTTCACACAAACTAAGGAATATATATTATGTTTAAAAAAACTATACATTAACAATATATTTAAAAGCAGTTTCCTAATTTGCCTTAATAAAAAATATTTTCTGATTCACAGCTATTTTATCCGCCCTTATGTTGGATTTTGATTTCAAGGGTATAAGTTGGGGAAGGCGAATTATAACCAATCTGAATGATCTCCATTCAGACAATACTAAACAGGCACCCCAAATAAAAGGTCAGATCTGTATCTAGTTTCATTATATCCACTAAATCCTGAATTATATCCATTCTGAATGGTCCCCATTCACACAGTTTTCAAATAAACAACTTTAACAAAACTCCTGATTTGTATCCACTATAATTATTTGCATTATATCCCCAACATTCTGAATTGTATCCATTCTGAATGGTCTCCATTCAGACATTTTCTTAACAACTTGGACCACAAATAAGAAGTATGATTTAGTTTAAAATTGCTATATGGGAAAGCATTTCCTAAAATAAATTAATTTAAGGGTAATTTACTGATGTCAGTCATAGAACCGACAGTCTGCGTCAGTATTTACGAGACCGTACACAGTCAATCCTCGCATCATTATTTTCATCATTCCCAGCTCCTGCATGCCCTACAACTAATTAGTTATTATTTTATTGAAAAACATATTTTTATTCAATTTAAACAACCTAAACATGTGAATCTAACCTGGGACCTTTGGCTTTGCACTCCAATGCTCTGACACTGAGGTTCATAAACTTGGCCCCACCTATGAAAGCACTAATGACCGGACCTAATGCAGTCGTTAGTGCTGCTCAGTAAACAAAAAAAATTGTTAGTGTCACATTTTTGTGAAAGTTATAAGCCCAAACAATTGGACAGGGCCAAGTTGACGTCAACCTGGCTCTGCCCACCATCTTGCATTGCGGCACTATTGACAAAACCTAATGCAATCTTTAGTGCTATGTTAGTGCTGTTCAGTAAGGAAATAATCATTAGTGCGACATTTATGTGGAAGTTATAAGCCAAGTGCATTGGGCAGGGACAAGGTGACATCAACTTGGCCCCGCCTAATTATTATGGCTTATAATTTCCACAAAAATGTAGCAATAACAATTGTATTAGGTCTAGTTGTTAGTGCTTTTATGGGTGGGGCCAAGTTTATGCACCTCAGTGGTAGAGCATTAGCGCGCAAACACAAATGTCCCAGGTTAGATTCACATGTCCAGGTTGTCTTAATTGAATAAAAATATGTTTTTCAATAAAACAATCACTAATTAGTTTAGGGCATGAAGGAGCTGGGACTGATAAAAATTATTACATGAAGAGTGACAGTGTATGGTCTCGTAAGAGTGATGCAGGAAATGCTTCCCTATATACACATTTAAACTTAATCATAATTATTTTTAAAAATCACTCATTTTTAAAGTACCCTTTTATTATTTAAAAAAAACAACCCAATGAGTAAAAATTCATCTTTTTTTTATATTAACATTGTGATATTGCTGCTCTCTAGTAAAAATGTAGTGAGTTAAATAGTCTCTGGTGCAACCATTGGCAATAGTAAAAATAGGACCAGTAAAGTGTTTTCTTTATAAAATAATTTTTTTCGATATCAATTATTTAAAATATATATATATATATATAAGTAGTTTACAGGTCTTATTTACATTGTTATATAAAGAAACTTATTGAAAGCCACAATTCAAAAATTCAACACTTGGTTCGAGTTGTATTATCTACCTTACCCGTGGAGTGACATGGGCTTCAAGAGCAAGTGTCTTCAAAATTAAATAAAAATCATCAATCCCTTAGATACCATAATTTCCTAAAAATATTTTATATATTAAATATATGATAATGGTGGTTTTTTTTCGGGATCTTATATTGAATTATAACACAATCTTACAGGATTGGGAATAGCTCCTTTCTTGATAAGTTGTGCAGCAAAACTTGACTCATCATATGTATCAGTTAAATGCAGAGCATACCAAAGAGCAGTGTGTCCATCGTGTGTGCGAATGTTGATGTCAACAGGATTATTTGTTAAATTGAGAAGAAGTTTGAACATATACTTATTCTGAGCCATTGTACATAAATGTAAAGATGAACTGAAATTAAACAAATTTCGTAATGTTAGGTTAGAACAAAACTGTCAAAATTTACATTACAATTATTAAAAATTATGTATATTTGAATAACTAATAATAAACAAAGAAATATATAACTATTCAATAGTTCAACAAATAAAAACTGCCAAGTCAAAAGGTTTTTTGAAAATTAGTAATAATTTTTAAATTTATAAACATAGGTTAAGATTGTACAGGTAAATTATTTTTAATGATCCTAATAATTAACAGTCAGGTTATATTATATTATATATATATATATTTATATATATAAGAGAGAGATATATTTTTACACACAGTCCTTGTTTGTTTTGAATGTTTGGATCAAGCCCTTTATCCAACATAAATCTTGCAACCTCCGTCATTTCAGCCAAGATGTCATCTTTGATTGAATTTGGAGAAGAGCTGGCTACTATATGAAGAGCAGTATTGCCTAATGTGTCTGGAGTAGCAATTGAGAGTGATGCACCATGATCCACCAAGAATCTTGCAGAATAACAGTCAGCTGTAAAAATAAAATAATCTTATCAATTTTGGAAGGAAATTACATTGGTGGAAATTTACAATAATTGGTCCTAGTAATCTTCTTTAGTTAAATGACCCCACACAAAACTTATGTGAAATGGCCCTTGGTTAAATGGGCTGAAAATGTGTATGTGTGAAAGAAAGGTTTCTCTCGCCAGCAGCTTTAAGTGCTTTTTGACTATCATAAGTTTTAAATACTGTTTTATCATCATATCAGATTGGTTTGATATAAATAAGAAGACATTATTTCTGCCGACTCTTCTTGTATGATTTTGTACAACTGAGGGGGGTGGGTTGCCGTGTTGGTGCCAGTGACATTGCAGACACTTGCACACGCACATATATATTATATACACACCACACATATTTTTGTTAACAGACAGAAAGTTCACATCTACATGTCTGAATAGTATATTATCTATATTAGATAGATACACATACGCACACACACACAAACCCATATTTTTTCATACACATAAATACAAAGTTCTCATCTATATGAATAAATTGTCTATTATAAGCTATATTCTCACAGTGACAATATATAGCATTTCAAATGGCCCTAGCAAAAAAAATATATTGATTTTCAAGCTCCGTGATCATTGAGACTTTTGATCAGTAGTTCAATAACGGCAACATAATTCAATCTGAACCAGTCTAACCGAGGGCCATTTCACACAAGGTTTGTGTTTATAATATGATTTGTAAACTACTTCCTATTCATTAACCAAATGAAACAATTTGATTTAGGCCTAGTGTCTGTGTAAAAAATTACTAAAAAAGTACAACTTATAAGGGAAAAAATAAAAAATATTTTTATTAAATAAAAGGTAATGTAAAATAAACACACTTAAAGAAAAATTGCTAAATTTAAAAAATAAATTAAATGATGCAAAAAAAATGTATGTGGAAGATGGCAAGTAAACTGACTAAAGAGAATTTAGTAATAATAAAACAAACAATGACGGTTTAAGAAAGGAGTTATTTTTTCTATGTTTTTTTTTAAACAATTGGAAACAAAAACAACAGATAAGCTTAGTTTGTGCTTAAAATTTTAAGAATAAGATATGATCATGTGTGAAGCATATGTTCAACATTCAGTTGTTTATTAATTCTGATTCATACTAGAAAATTAAAATGATAAAAATAGACAATTAAATGTTGATAGCATAGTCTTCTGGCAAAAAAATAGTTACACTATTAAAGTGTCAAACCATTTCATGTGAATATTAAAACATTAAAAATATTATTTTAAAACTTATCATTAAAGCTAATTAAAATAAATAGAGAAAGTAATAAAGACACAAAATCAAATATAAAACAAACACTATTCAAGTAACCAGAATATGTAAAACCAGAACTGGTAGTTGGCAATGATATAAAAAAAACTTCTGATTTGGTGAAATGATCATTTATTGATTACCTATATAATATGATGATTAATATTATTAAATCATATCCAAAAGATAATTAATTAACTGCTATTCTGCTATCAACTATTAAGTATGAACCATTCATAATATGGCTTTGATTATATTATTAATGACTCCTCTTAAGGAGAATGGTGCATCAGAACTTTTAAGAGAAAAACAATTTTTTGTTAAAATTTAAATAGTCTGAAATTATTTTAATTTAAACATCTGTTTATTCTTTTTAAATATCATTATTTGATTTTAAAATGTTCTAAACAACAGAATTAGATTCAAAATAATTATATCTTAAACTATCAACTGTAAATACATTATTTTTGATCTTTTACATAATAGCTTGCTATTCATGAGCATGTAAAGACTGCAATATGATCATCAGAATGCTTTTAAAATTATTTAATTTCAAAGAAATTTGAATTCAAAAAAACATTCATGCAGGTGAAATAGTAGTGAAAATTGAGTATTAACAGCTATGTTTCTCTAATGGGTTCTTCAAAGATAAAGTAAAATCCGATTAAATTTTACCTCTTTCTGTAGCAAGATGTAACAATGTCCGTCCATGACTATCCCTTGCATTGAGATCAACATTATGTTCTACCAAAGTAAGTGTGATACTAGTCTGCTTCTCACACAGAGCTAAGTTTAATGGCAAGTCCCCGCGATCATCTCGCTGATTCAATACATCTGGTAACTGTTGAAGGAAAAAACATGCATATATAGTAAATGTAATTTTTAACTCATAAGTAAAAAAAAATTGCATCTTTGCTTCTTGTGGTTAGTTTAGTGAAACAGCGCTAATGTTTTCAGCACTATCGATTTCAATAGGCCAAAGTCTTTAAAACGGTACAATAATTTCCATTAACAGTCTTTATCTCCCAATACCTATATAAAAATAACCAAATGGTTGGAACCCGTTTAAGTGTATATATTATTTTATAAACAATAGCTGATTTAAATCATCTCTTGGACTTTAACATAATACCATTTAAAGAGGACTTTGGAATATTATGAGGTAATTTTTAGACATCAATAAATGTAGAAGTTAGTGTCAAGGAAATATGTAATGAAGTAATGATTTAAGCTCTATTGTTAAAAAAGTAAGACTAATGGTATTTTCTGAAAATAATTATGTAATTACTATAAAGCAAAGAGAACAATGATTCACTATTAATTTTAGCTTGGAAAGTTTTGATAAATTGAGCATGTTGTAACGATACTTGTTTGGACCCCTCTCATATATTAAAAAAGTCATGGATGAAGGTATTTTTCTTTCAAGTATTGTATGTAAAAAATCCTTTCAATACTTCATCCATGGAGAATTACATGCTTTTCAGAAATAATGTCAATGGATTGCACAGTTTATTATTATTATTATTATTATTATTATTATTATTATTATTATTATCGCGTCTTACTACCCGTTCGGGTTATACGCACTTACGCTATAATGTGTAATGGTAGGCTGATTGTGAGATGAAATGGAGGACCTACAGTTTAACGTGGAATCCGAACCACGGTGGAGGCCTGGGATTGCACAGTTAAAACTTATTTTTTCTTTCAAAAGTCAACTCCGCAGTATTTACCGAAAAAGCAAGTAACGCTAGCTCACTCTACCCAATAGGAAGCTAGCCTTCATAACACCTGTCACCAGGACTCTTTCGATTTGTTGGTTCTGACATTGGTCACGAGAGGCCCAAGGGGCAAGGGGTAGGTCATATATAAGCTGCTTTTGTGTATGAATACACAAAGTGCCGGTAGCATAAATATATCATTAACACAAAATATTGACAGTGCTGGTCACATAAATCTAGTAAAACAATTCACAGTGCCGGTGATATAAATCTAAAGAACGTTGTAATAAAACAGTGCCAGTAACTGAAACCCAAAGAGTACACAGAAAATGTTAAAGAAATAATCTGTAGTTCAACGAAAATTGTATCATTTCACATAATATTTTCATACTGAAGATAAGATCACTTCAATAAATCGTGTGCAACATTAAAATGTTATTTATTAAATTAACATATCTGATAATAATTCTGTATTGTAATAATTGTCGATCGATCACAGGGCTATAAATACCAATTATCTCACAATACCAAAACTCTGTATCGCTTTAATTAGTGCTCGATCACGGAGCAATTATCAGCTTACTAATCAGTATCACTTCAATCGGCGCCCATCGCCGATCCGTTACGTTTTAATCGACGCCCAACATGAAGCGATTAATACAATAACACTTTAATGTTCCTCTTTTACTTTGATAGAGCTTATGGCATTCGTTCTGGCAGTGATGTGGCTGCACTTGGAGACTCTCTTATCATGTTTGACAAATGTGACGTTGCCATACTTAACAATTATTAACGATAATATAGTCATTATAATACACAAGCAGACTTTTAGAAATATTTATCAGAAAGGAACCCTTGCACTACATCAGTACTTCCCAAACATTTTAGACACTTGTGACCCAATTTTTAGAACATACTTTCACAACCAATCTGACTTTAATAGGCATGAGAGGTGAAGGGGGTATTTTTGTTTCTGTTATTTTAATGTATTATTGAATAGGTATAATTTTACATAAAACTGATTTATTTTCTTATAATGAGGCATGAGGGAAGGAGGAGCTTATTTCCAGTTTATGTTGATGATGGTATTGACATCCACATCGATGCGAATCATATTCAGGCACAAGGAGTCCGATGATAATTTGCTGTTTTGTTTCAAAATTCAGTTTTTATTCCTACCATTATCATACCATGCCATGGGGATCTATTTTTCCCATGCCAATCCCAAGCCTGGACTCAAGTGGAGGGTATATCTATGACAGGCCTAGTTAGCCAGTGGACAAAAATAAAATGCCGGAGAAATTGAAGGAACCACTATCTTCTATATCCAGATAATTACAAAATGTTCTCATTTCTAAGACTATCTGCAAACTACCAAAATTGGCTTGCAGCCCACAGCTTGGGACCCACTTTATTACATCAAACAAGATGTTGACCCTCTCAAATGACTTGGATTATTTGATTCTAGGAAAAAAGTGCAAGTGAAAGAAGCACACACGAAAACTTCGCACAGAAAAAACCTCACAACCATAAATGATCACAGGAAAAAAGCCCACACAAAAAAATTCACACGCGGCAAAAAGCCCAAGCAATAAAAAGCCCACTTGAAAAAGTTCGAACGAAAAATTTTCACGCGGAAATTGCCACCCTAAACATGCACACACGAAAAAATATCCATAGAGACCAATTCCCCCATTCATTTTTACTTTCTCATCATAAGAGAAAGTATTGTAATCATGAAAAAAATCGAATAAAAAATAAAAAAATTTAAACAAGGAAAAAAAACGTGCATTTTACAATTCTGTCAGTCTCCTTGTCTGTCTGTCTGTCTGTGTATGTGCTCAAACTTGATATTTAATTTTTACAAGCTTATACCTCCGGATTTTTTCTTTTTTTCATTTTCCCACTAGCCTTCAAATTAAGGGTGATGAGTGCATTTTTTGAATTCCAATTTTGAAAAGGGCTTTCACGATTTTGATTGAAATTGATGTATAGACTATGTTTTAGCTCCCAAATAAGTGAGATAACACCTGATTTGGTTTTTGGGTAAAAATTAATTGAAGGGAAATCTACTGGTGAGTAATTTTGGAAAATTGGAAATATTTTGAAAGCGGCTAACGATTTTGTTTCAAATTGGTATCTGTGGTATGTATGTCACTACAAAAACAAATGGTACAAAACTCCGCATGGAATTTCTCACTCTCGTGTTTAAAAGTGTAAATATTTACTCAAAACTCGTAATGTAATATAATATACACTAGTGAACCTGATAACAAATTGTGATATAATTACAAACAATTTTTTTGACTCACTGTTTTAAATTTTATAATTTTATTTAAAAAAAATTAACATCTTCATGTGTAGATCTGGACCGATAAAAAATATCGATATTGGGTCTCCAAGGGTCAACACTTCGTATTAAAATGTTTACTTCCGGTTAAAATATTCGACTTTTTACCAGGGGATGCACATCTTATGGTTATCGCATTGCTAGTAAATTTATCTTTTATAAATTTTGACCAATAAAATAGGTAATTATTGATTATTGAGTCAAAAACGATGGAGCTAAATCATTGCTGTAATAGAGGTGGATCTAGGAGCGGAGCATGGGGGGGGGGGCACGCGCCCCCCTTCATTAAATCAAAACCAATTAAAACAATGTTATTATAATTATTATTAGCACCGCGTCTTACTAGCAGTTCGGGTTATACGCACTTACGCTAATGTGTAATGGTAGGGTGATTTTGAGATGAAATGAAGGACCTACAGTTTAACGTGGAATCCGAACCACGGTGGAGGCCTGGCATTCCCCACATTCACAAGATGTCTTGTCAGAGGTGAAGGAAGAGTTAGGCAATCAGATAAATCTGTGCCGGGACCGAGGATTGAACTCCGGCCGCCAGCATAGAAGTCTGACACCTTACCCCTAGACCGCCAGGTCACCTAAAACAATGTTAAAGTAACTACTAATTTTATTATCACTTAATACTATCTCACTAACCAGATTTAATTTTTTTGATTGTTATTGTTAATATTATTAAATGATTAATATACAGCAGTTATTATTAATACTGAAAGCAATCACATTAAGTATTAAAATGGTGAAAATGGGCGTTAATGAAACTACCCAAATTTAAGTTGTGTGCCATCTCACTTTGTTGCACAAACATTGTTTAGGTTTGAATTTATTTTATCATTTTTATTATAACTATTTCAATGATTAATAAAAAATAAATTATCTTTAAATAATATGGTTTAAACAAAATCTTTGAAAAATACCACACAAATAACGTGTTAAATGTTATGTTTAAACTTATTTTCCTCTTAATAATCACTAAATATGTTATTTGCTTTTAATAAATTTCAGTACTAATCGCAAATTTTGTGCTATACCCTTCATTAGAGCATTATTCTCAAGTTTAGCGTTACACTGAAAAATTTCCTCTCAAAGTTTGAAGTATTTTTATGTCAAAATTCTTGAAGCCTCCACCCCCTGAATCAATCCCAATGAGAGCACCCACGTCCCTCCCGCCCTCACCAAAATCCTGGATTCACCCCTGTGCTGTACAAACACTTATTTGCTTACTTACTAAATGGCATTAGAGAATTATTGCTTTTGAACTTAAGTATCTCTTAACAACTAAAGCTCACAAACTTATATTGATATATTTGCAAATATATCAGAAACTATTGGTTCACCGAACATGTCTTTATCAATTCGAAGAAAATTGCAGAATGATCAAGAATATTTCAATGCTAGCTCCTTTGCAGTGTGTGTGTGATGTACTCAGGCTATCTCTTCGCTCTACCCCCTTTTCTATCCAATATTGTTTATTTTTCGTACATCTATTTAGCTCAATATCAATCGGTTCATCAACCCTTCTAGCAAGAGCTAGCAAAAATGTCGACAGTTTTAAGTTGATAGAGATATTTATTATCACGTTGATTTCAGTACAAGGTGTGAACAGAGATTGCCCAACGCGTGAACGAATACCACCACGGCAGAAAAAAAATTGCTCACTTTCATTACTTCTAGAGCTGTGACAGTACTGCCACTGTGTTAACGAGGCTTACATTATAACAGTGAGTCAAGAGTAACGGGAGTATTCGTTCACACGTTGGACTGAATAAATGTGAGTGTGTGACAGTGAATACCTCAATCACCGTAAAATGGTGCAATCTGCACAGGCTTTTGCTAGAGTGGTTGAAGAGTTGATTGTTATTGAGGTAAATAGACATACGAAAAAGAAATAGAAGTGGATGAGAAAATGGGTATCAGGCTAAGTCATAAAACACACACCTGAGCAATATAGTCAATGAATAAATCATCGGGTAACCTATTGTATTGATCAGGCAAGTCTCGACGGGCGCTGCCACTTGTCACACACGCAAATTACTGTGGATTCACACGTTCGCCGAAAAACTAGCGCAGAACAAAAACGTGGTCACGTGACGAGCTCTAAGCCAATAACAAGATTTCCGCCTAATTAGTGAGAGCTGTTCCGCTTAAGTTCAATTCATCTCTACATTGTCCACTCTGCCTGAGATGTTCGGCACAGGAGAACGGAGAACCAATAAAATATCAGAGCCAACCTGTTGTGCCTCACTGTTATGTCGGCCCTTGTATCTTTCCTCCGCACTTGCACAGGCCGCTTCGGCCAGCCTCCCTACTGCCTGGAGCGCCCCACAGTCCATGTTCTCTGAGCCGTCCGTGACGCTTTCACCACTGTAGTCAGCGCCTCTTCCTATTGGTGAGGGATTGCCGCGCTAACCCTAGGTGTGGGTTCTGTGGTGGTGACCACGAGAGGGGCGGGTGCCCGGAGGAGGGGCGGGTGCCCGGAGGAGAGACGATCTCCCCCGAAGTGCCTGCACTGCTCAGGAGCTCACTCCTCGGCGTGGCGGGGCTGTCCCACGTACAGGTCCTTGCGGGCGGCAGGGAATGTGCGTGCTTCCGGGGCCCGAGAAGGGAGGACGGATGGGCCAAGTGAAGGCCAGAAGCCCTCGGGGCACGTTGCGGGACGGAGGGCGACAGTGACTCCTGCTCCAACACCAAAGCCACTGGTGCAATCTTTCGCCAGTGTGCTGTCAAAGAGAGATACCCCTCCACCTCAGGCCGAGGCACCTGCCAAAGCCGCCAAACCCGAACCGGTTGCATCCGGTTCTACCCTTTTGGTCGAGGGCCCACCCGAGACCGCTCCTCTACCCATCCCAACCCCAACCCCCACCTCCACCCCTGCCACCCTGCACCCTACTAACCCTTTCCTACCACTCCCAACTTCTACCCTTGTTACCCCTACAACCCCCACTCCTGAGGATGATACCGCAAAGCTCAAAGAATGCATTGAGCTACTCAAGGGCATTCCCGGACTGGATCCACGGGACTTTTCATCGAGTCTCTTGAGGAAGGTCCGGGAGTCTCCGAGGAGTAACCGTGGCCACCTGGTCATGGAGCATATCATCCTCTACCTGGTCTCTCATGGCAGTGCACCCGAATAGAGGACCACCAGTGCTGAAGGAGCTCACGGTCGCACTCTGGAACGCCAACGGAGTCGCGGGGAAGAAGGCTGAGCTTGAAAGTTTCCTGGCAAAGCATCGTGTCGATGTAATGCTGCTGGGAGAAACCCACTTGCGCTCCGCAATGAGGTTCTCGTTAGCAGAGTTTATCTGCCATCGTAATGACCGAGCGGGGGATGTGGGATGGGGTGGGACGGCGGTTCTGGTCCGAAGGGGCCTTGACCATCACGTCGTATCACTTCCTCCCCTCCAACACATGGAAGCATCGGCTATCCAACTGGTGACTTCAACCGGTCCAGTGCGCATCATTTCCATCTACTTCCCTCCAGACCGCCGGTTCGACCGGGCTACGAGGGCTGACATGGAGGTGCTAATTCGAGGTACCACGCCTGTTTTAATCGGTGGTGACTTCAACGCTAAGCACCCTTCATGGGGCTCTAGGATTATGTGCGCTCGCGGCGGATTGCTCCGCGACGCCATAGATCTACATGGCCTGGTGGCTTCCGGCCCCCCCACCCCTACCCATTTTCCTTACAATCCCGGCATTCTCCCGGACGTCCTAGACTTCGTTGTCTCCAGAGGGATCAGAAGGCGGTTAGTGTTGAAGTCTCTAGCTGAGCTAGACTCGGATCACAACCCCGTTCTTGTGAACCTGGGACGCGCGGTGTCCTTCATAGACCCCCCCGAAAAACCCAACCTAAAGCGCACTGACTGGGACAGGTTTGCAAATGTGTTGAGAGAGAGGTTGGGACCCACCCCTACCTTTCGAACAGCGGCGGAAATCGATCATGGTGCGGAGCTCATAACTTCCGCCATCAAGGGGTCGCTCGAAGCTTCGACGCCTAGGCACCGTCCTAAGAGGGCGCCACAGGCTTCTTTGCCCGATTCTATCCTCAGGCACGTCCGGGAGAAAAATCGGCTGAGGAAGGCTTGGCAAGTCTCGAGGGACCCGGTAGACAAGGCCAACTGGAGCCGCAAAGTCCATGCGGTTCGGGAGATGGTCCGAGAATACCGGAACAGTGTCTGGGAGGACAAGATTGAGAGCCTGTGCGTGCAGGACAGGTCCCTGTGGCAAATGACGAGGAACTTGATGCGGGTCCCCGCACCAAGGCCGCCTATTGTGGGTCGCAACGGGGTGGCCAACTCCGACAAGGAGAAGGCCGATGCTCTCGCTGAGCACTTAGAGGCGCAATTTGTACCGACTGACAACCCGTCAGACCCGGTGCACGTTGCGCACGTGGCTCAGGTCATCGGTGCGGTCTCGTACAGACCCTTGGATGAACCTGAACCCACGGAGGTGACAGAAATGTCACGGGCGATAGCCGCTCTAAGATTAAACAAGGCCCCCGGACCCGACGGTATCAGTAACGCGGTCCTCAGAAAGCTGCCCTTGGAGGCGATTGACTTCCTCGTTGAGTTATTCAACGCCGTCCTGTTCCTGAGTCACTTCCCCGAGCTCTGTAAGCACGCCAACGTCCTCTGCTTTTATAAGCCGGGTAAGGACCCGGCCCTAGCTTCGTCCTACCGACCGAACAGCTTGCTCGACTGCCTAGGCAAGTTGTTCGAGAGAATACTACTGACAAGACTGAAAGGGGGCACGAGAGCAAGTTCCAACACGTACCGACCAAATGGTCAATCCGTGTGGTTCGCAAAAATTATAGACTGGTTGTCGCGTTTCGCGAAGTTCTTGAACAAAGAAACAGAGAAAACATATTATTAGTAATAATGGGGGGAAAGAGTTTTGGGAAACCAAATAAGGGTTTTTAGAGTTACGTGCGGAGACACTACTCTATGGGGGGCTGGGTGAGAGCCTCCCAAACCAGTGTTGTCACATCTCGCTTATGCGAGCAGGGCTTTGGGACGTCGATGGCACCCACCAGGGTCGATGATGTATATTCCATTCACCGTAGGAATTGACTTCTGAAAAGCCTTATTCCCTACCATAAATCCACTATATAGTAGGATATTGGTAGGAAAAAAGACCTTTCAAAGAGTAATTCCTACCGTGAATGGAATATAGTTCCCAATCCCCTGGATAAGAGGATTGATGGCCCCGGGAAGTCTGGCATGGAAAGACTTCACCAGTCCCCGGAAGTGGTCCTTGATGGTAGGCATATCCAGGTCGCGATGCAGAGTCTCATTCCGGACATACCAAGGTGCTCCCACAATGATCCTTAGACACACGCTCTGGAACGCCTGCATCCTCCTCATATACGTGTCCGCCCCAAGCGGGACACGAATAGTCGAGGATCGGTCTGAGCAACTGCTTGTACAGCGTCAGACCGTTCCTTGTGGACAGGGCACTACGTCTGTTAAGCAGTGGGCCTAGGACTCCCAGCCTTTGCCTCGCCTTTTTGAGTCTCTCGTTACAGTGTCGTCTCCAGGTCAGTTTGGTGACCAGCGTAAGGGCCAGTTTCATAGTCAAGTTTAGTACGCCTCAAGTGCGGCGCTACACTAAGTATATGACGACACCTACCTAAACCAGAACGGAATGGGCCGTTCTCGCATAGGAAACTGGCCCATTCCATTCGAGTTTAGGTAGGTGTCGTCATGAACTTAGTGTAGCGCTGCACTTGAGGCGTACTAAACTTGACTATGGAACTGACCCTAAGTCCCAGGTACTTAACAATGTCCACCCATCTGATCTGTCCTCCGAACAACCGGAGTGGGGCCGGCCTGTAGTGCTTTCTTTTCCATGTGAAGAGCACTGAGCACTGCAGTGCTCTTCTCCACGTTAATACTTGTTCTCCAGGTGGTCAGCCACCCCTCCAACTGCGCCAGGTGCGTCTGGAGTCGCCTCTCCAACAGCTGCCCTCGCCACGACTCCGCTACTAGAGCCGTGTCGTCCGCATACAGAGCCAACTAGGTGTCTGGGGATTTTGGAATGTCGTTCACATAGAGACTGAAGAGC
>CABFVX010001323.1:117162-127464 GCA_902151425.1 Timema shepardi | reverse complement strand
ACGAGGAAGTCAATCGCCTCCAAGGGCAGCTTTCTGAGGACCGCGTTACTGATACCGTCGGGTCCGGGGGCCTTGTTTAATCTTAGAGCGGCTATCGCCCGTGACATTTCTGTCACCTCCGTGGGTTCAGGTTCATCCAAGGGTCTGTACGAGACCGCACCGATGACCTGAGCCACGTGCGCAACGTGCACCGGGTCTGACGGGTTGTCAGTCGGTACAAATTGCGCCTCTAAGTGCTCAGCGAGAGCATCGGCCTTCTCCTTGTCGGAGTTGGCCACCCCGTTGCGACCCACAATAGGCGGCCTTGGTGCGGGGACCCACATCAAGTTCCCCATCATTTGCCACAGGGACCTGTCCTGCACTCACAGGCTCTAAATCTTGTCCTCCCCGACACTGTTCCGGTATTCTCGGACCATCTCCCGAACCGCATGGACTTTGCGGCTCCAGTTGGCCTTGTCTACCGGGTCCCTCGAGTTTTGCCAAGCCTTCCTCAGCCGATTTTTCTCCCAGACGTGCCTGAGGATAGAATCAGGCAAAGAAGCCTGTGACGCCCTCTTAGGACAGTGCCTAGGCGTCGAAGCTTCGAGCGACCCATTGATGGCGGATGTTATGGGCTCCGCGCCGCGATCGATTTCTGCTGCTGTTCGAAAGGTAGGGGTGGGTCCCAACCTCTCTCACAACACATTCGTAAACCTGTCGCAGTCAGTGCGCTTTAGGTCGGGTTTTTCGGGGGGAGGGGGGTTCTATGAAGGACATCGCGCGTCCCAGGTTCACAAGAACGTGGTTGTGATCCGAGTTTAGCTCAGCTAGAGACTTCAGAGCTAACCACCTTCTGATCCCTCTGGAGACAACGAAGCCTAGGACGTCCGGGAAACCAATGGAATTGAGAGGGAAGTGGGTAGGGGTCAGAGGTCCGGAAGGCACCAGGCCATGTAGATCTATGACGTCGCGGAGCAATCCACCGCGAGCGCACATAATCCTAGAGCCCCATGAAGGGTTCTTAGCCACCAATTAAAACAGGAGTGGTACCTCGAAGCAGCCCCTCCATGTCAGCCCTCGTAGCCCGGTCAAACCGGCCGGTTCCCCAAAACTCTTTCCACCCCAATATTACTAATAATATGTTTTATCTGTTTCTTTGTTCCAAAACTTCGCGAAACGCGACAACCCGAAATTTAACTTGCGAACCACACGGTGTGACCATATGGTCGGTACGTGTTAGAACTTGCTCTTGTTCTCCCCTTCAGGGAGCATCATAGCATGCCCCTCGACTATGACTATGACTATATCCTATTAGCTCGCTTGGTGGCTACTATCCCTCATCTTTTCCCGCACCAATGGGAACTCCCTTTTCTCTCATTGGACAAGGCCAGGCAGCAGCGGAGGTTATATAACACGGTGAGTTCTGGAGCTGATTCTGTGGTGACCCACCCTGGCGAACCACCTATACGAAAGAGCAAATAAAGTGACGCGTTTTAAAGAGAAATTTTGTTTTGACTCCCTCTCCTTTCACCGTTCCTACCTCCCACCTCGACTCACGTTGCCGGGACTCTATACTACCTCCCGCCACGACTTCCCTTTTCCGGGACTCTTTCCTACCTCCCACCGCGACTCACGTTGCCGGGACTCCCTCCTTAAACCCCTCAACTCTCCCCATCAGCTTGTCCTCGTCACCGGCAATTCCCCGAGATGGTATACACCCAAAACCCAGCGACGGAAGACCCTGAAGGAAACATCACCGGCCAAACAGTACTCAACCCGAGGGCCCATTTCTTACTACCTTGACAGTCACAACCGAGCCCCCGGACGTCCCCACTTCACTCCAACATCTTCAAGTGTCCCTACCCCTGAGGTAGCTAGTTCCTCTCCTCGTCTTCTCCTCTAATCAACCACCCGACCTCCACCTACCCTAATTTCCCCTTCAAGCCCTGAGGGCTATCATTTGTATGTCCTAACCACCTCACAACCAGCCTACGCTTTCTCCCCCATCTCCCTTCCTTACCCCCACCCGCTAGACTCACGGGACCGGTGCCTAGCCACAAACGTCACCAGGCGACTGCACTTCGAATAGATGCAACCCGCAAAACCCGAAGCCGCAGTGAGGGATGATAAACCATCTCAAATGAGTGCGCATGCGCATTTGTCAACGCATGCGCTGTACAGCCAGAAGCAAGCAAACAGCTTCGTTGGCCTTTGTAAGATTTGAAATAACCCGTTGATGTAAAGCGTGCGTATCAATGTATTGGATTGTGCCACAACACAGCATTATAATTGGAAAACATCAATCAGGAGAATTATCTAAAGTATATGTGTATCCACTAGAAAATAAAATATATATGTTGATAATCAGTATTGGATAATAGCACGTTCGCCTTCTCATTGCACCAAGCTACATTCTTCCAGGAAAAATGGGTAAAGAGAACGAGGATGGAGGGTGGGGTGGATAGTAATGTTGATAATCAATACTCCTGAATATTTCCGAGTGGAGTTTGTCTAGTTCGATTGTTTTAATGTGTTGTCAAATGTTCTTATGAAGAAATATACGCACTCGTTCTGTACGCGTCTTGTTAGTGTAGGATTAACTAAATAATTTTAAATTAATGCTGTGATTTGTTGCGTTTTTCCCTAAACTAATAGCCATAATAAGTAATATAAAATGTTATAATAATGTTAAATATATTATTTTTTGGCTTAACAAATGTTGAATAAAAAAAAAGTTGAGTTTGGATTTGGATTCATGCACAATGAGAGCGGTCAGCCATGGCGATAAAGTCCTGGGGGCGCATTAAAATAATTAGTTTAGTGTTGTTTTAACACTAAATAACACGCCATTTCATTTGCTTCCACTGAGTGCCATTGGCTTTCCGAATCCCGCATCGGTGTTAGCATGTTCTAACTAATATTTACATCGATGTACCGATATTACGATATTGAATAAGGTGAGTATCGTCTATCACGGTATATCGTAATCAAGGGTATATCATCTTCAACGATATATTGTCTACCATGGCAAGGTCAAGTCCATATTTCAGTGTGGCAGAAGGGAGTGGGAGGGGGGATGTAGGGGGCGAATTGAAAGCCAACTACCACCAGCAAAAAAGAAAATATACTAATATCAAAATAAATATAGAAGCCCTCTGGAGTTGATTTTTATGTTAATTAATGGCCGGGATTAAATCTCTTAAGTGCTATGAGTTTGTCTAACATTTAGAATCTTGAAAATGTACATTGATTTCCTCTTGAATAAAGGTATAAATGGTTGGAGGGGATAACTGCCCGATGAAAATATGCTCCCCCTGGAAAACATATCTACCCCCCTCCTCCCCAACCTCTAGATTTATCTTCCTCCATTCTATTATTTTTTAATATTATACGTTTGAAAACAAACTTCAAATAGCTTCTAAGAGCATCACATTTCAAAAAAATCTCAGGCGAAGACAGTTTTAATATTGTATAATGGCATCAACATTTTTAAAAAATCTGATGGAATACCATTCCAATTAGATTCTAGAAGAAAATTTCCAACAAATAATCTTAAGGCAAGGACCTCTTCAAATGGGCATTCAATTGTCAAACGTTTGCTGAGGGTGGGGAGGGTGGTGCCAGAACTCTTTAGGCCTGTGGGTAGATGGGCAAGTCTCTCAAAATCCCATTTTGGTTAATTCCCCCCTCCCCTACACAAACAAGGTTCTGCCACCATTGACCCAGCTTAGATAATTCTAGAGATAGTTACTTCTCCAATAAAGCTGGAGATTTAAAAATTTGTGCTTGAAGAATAGGTTGAGTAACTCTTGCCCACATTATCCCCGGTTGTACACTTTTCATAAAAAAAAATCAACTTTATCAAATGAATAGTTTTTACTTTATTATATTATTTTATTGGTAGACCTATTGATACTATCTATCAAAAGTGACATCTACAGATCATATTACATTATGTATGCATATATGAAAATGGTTTAAGTAACTTTTGTAGCCGTCTAAAAAGTTTCTTCCTATCTGAATACAACAATATATAGAGTCGTCGGAAGAGTTGGTAAACTAGGGAGGAAAACAAACAACCCCCGCTCCCCTCTACGCGGCCATTTTCAATATATAGCTCTGTATATCATAGATATTATACTCAGCCTTATATGTATTTGGTCCGGTTGAAAATAAATTTTTGTCAAGTGTGGGGTACAATTTTTAATATGTAGGCTGGAATGGTCTTACCTTTTCTCCAAGCACTCATTTTTAAACCACCGGCTTTATTCGAGAGATATTAAAATCAGCTCTAAAATCATCTAGGGTATACATACCTTAACTTAAGTAGAGTTCAATGCAAATTTTTGTGCTTGAAGAGATAGGGCGTTATGTAAGTTTCTAAATTATAGAAAAATATATAGCATTTAAAGTGTTTAACTCTCTGCCCTAAGTTAGCATAAAAAAACCTTCGAACAGATTCTACAGGTTTTTGTTTATCATTGTTTCTAGCCTCCAACAGTTGGGGAGCCGTGGTTTCCTAACCCCCCTGCCCCGTTGGAATGCTTGGCTGGCTACGCCCTCGCGTAGTGGTATGCTTTTTAAATGTAAGGTATCGATAATCCTGGCCTTAAAATTTAGTCTATGAATTCGACACATTTGCATGGCTCTATATTAATTAACTTAATACGTTTTAATATTTTACTAAAATTATTTTCGAGATTGGGGGAATAGCCCCATTCAACTCTTGAGTGTGCTACTGTAAACGACTATACAAAGCAAATAAAATATCCGTTCCATAAGAAAATGTTTTGTGTTAATAGATTTTAATTAAAGTTAAAAAATAGATTTTAAGCCAATTAAATGTTAAAATAAACTAATCTTTTCAATAATTTTAGTCACTCAATGAATTGATTTAAAAAGCCAAGAAAAAGCATTTTATTCTAACTTAAGTTTAGACTAATAAGCTGTTGATGGAGAATAATGGTTAGAGTTATATAGGCAAAATTCATTTCTTGCTCTTAACAAGGATAAATCTATACCAAAACTAGATTAGGGCTCAACAAATAACGAGTGCTAGACAATCATCAAGATTTTTTTTTTTTTTAAATAACCACTCTTATTTCATGAGAGTATTTAGTTTTATTTTGTAATTGCAATTTTGAAAATATAAGCTCAACAAAAATGTATTCACTAGAATATTTATGGTAATTGGTGACAATGACTGATTATTTTTAACTCTAATTTTTTATTTTAAAAATATCAAGGGTATATGTATATAATAACACAATACGCTCGTCTTCATTCAGACAAACCATCCAAAATGTCACCCAGAAAGATTCAAACAAGAAGTCCCTCAATAGTCGTAAACTACATATTTAAGACCGATATCTAAATGCCCTTAGCATGTAATTATTTTGATTTATAACAATAGTTTTACCACTTGTATGGCACAATGTGTATAATGTCCCATCTCGCTCAAAGAATTCTGGGCGCATTTCAATGAAACTTTAGATGCTTTTACAATCATGAGCGGAGTTTTAAACCAAGATATTTTTTTTAGAAAGGCGTCTTACTACAAATTATACTATATATATATATATATATATATATATATGAATGTTATGGTTGTAATGTTTGTGGTTAACTAGTTAACTATTTTCTATGGCTAACATATTTATAGGAGGGGGGTTCTAATTTTAATATAAAGATACCTGAACCCATAAAATGAAAATTCAGTGACTCAAACTTCTCTTACAATATTTGAATTGAACACGTGCTCT
Source organism: Timema shepardi (assembly GCA_902151425.1). Classification (NCBI taxonomy): domain Eukaryota; kingdom Metazoa; phylum Arthropoda; class Insecta; order Phasmatodea; family Timematidae; genus Timema; species Timema shepardi. The sequence continues at coordinate 121,723 of CABFVX010001323.1, read as the reverse complement.
TATGCGACGATCCAAGCGCGTTATAGATTCACTGTATAATCACATTAGCGTAAGTGCATATAACCCGAACGGGTTGTAAGACGCGGTGCTAATAATTAATAGTAGTAGGTTTAAACAAGACTCCAGGCATTTAGAAACTATAATATAAACGATTTAATTAAATCTAACACCTCACCATCTGTTAAATCAATAAATCATATAGGATGTTTCCGAAGACCGAATTAAGTGTTTAAATAAATGGAATAAGAATTAGTCTCATGAAAGACAGTTGGCATAAAGGCAAACGACTTTTGGCCAATTGACGTGTACCCACAGGGGAATGGATACATGCTAGAATTCTCATAGAAAGGACATTTTAGAAAAAATATTTTTTTATTCCAATCAACATTAATATAATTTTGATATTAACTACTAAAAGTAACAGCTGCAAAACACAAGAATTGACGCATAAGTGTATAACAATTGTTTTAGTAAATTTTGTAACTGTAAAACAAATGTATTCCTATCTGAATCTACATAGATAAGCTGCGAGTTGACTACATCCTGTCACGAGAAAAAAAAGAGTTCGTGACCGTCTTTGTATGATTTTTATAAAGTCATTTAAGAGTGTATCAATGTCACCAACTTTATAACTAATCTAATAGTTAAAAACCTGCTTATTTCCATGCAGGAAGGAAAACTACCTACCTATCGAAGGATATAAATCTGTAATTTATTTGAGGTACACTTTCTGAACAGACTGATTATATCACAAAGATTTATATGAGCAAAAGCGAAAGGGCCAACCAATTTTGCCGGAAAAGGTATTTCCCATACCTTCCAGGGTTCTTTACACGCCACAATAGACATGAGACCAGCGGCTTTACTTCCTCTACGAAGGAAGGTGTGCTACGGATTTTTATCGCGAGAGAAATCCGTCGACCTCGGCTGGTTTTGAACCTACGAGCATCGAGTCCTGAGGCGAGCACTTACCCCAAGATCACAGAGGTCAGCGATGGATATCAAGATTTTTAAAGTGATATAAATTTAAATAAGAAATATATTTCTGACAGGTTTATTGAATGTATGTTGTTTTATAAATCTAAAAAAACTAGTTTACTATGGTTGGGTATGATTTTTCAACATTGTCTCATGACAGTAATGACATGTAATAGGATTCTCATTTGGCTGAACTACAATTTTTAAAATCATTTATCGTAATTTTAATAATTAAACCCGCTTCGGTGGTCACGTGGTGTAACGGGCCACTCTCGAAGTAGACTAGACTGCCGATGACTGGGAGATGGAGGTTCGAATCTCGATCGGGTGTACTGAGGGTGTTTTTTCCAGAATGGTTTTCCACTCTGCCTCCACGTAAATGCGTGTAAACTTCCTCTAAAATATAACCTTATCAATCTTTAGAACCATTGACGTAATTTAGTACAAAGGTGTATAACCCCGAACGGGTAGTAAGACGCCGTGCTAAGAAAAATCATTATATCATTATATTGCCGGAGGCAAGTGTTCATTTTCTAAAATGAAACGCACTTAGACGTAAGCGTATAGCACTACCGGAGAAGATTGTATATTTGGTCTGGTGACTATCTCGATTACAGATAACGCAGATATTACTAAAATAAATTTAAAAACCCAACTTCCGCGTTTTTACGAAAACACGAGTCAAATAATTCATCAAAAGCAACAGTGCTTGGCTTTATTGTGCAAATAACGGTTAAGTTTGAAATTATAGGACTATCTATATACACCCTGTCAACAAAAGCTTACGTGAGGTAATTATTGTAGAACGTCTCATTAGTAACAAATTGGATTTTAAACTATTGCATGCTCTGCTTCAGATGTCACGCCTCGCCAATGAGTTAGGTTTACTTTTAGAAATAAGTCATCAATGATTCTTTCTCCTTCAATCATTACGTTTCTATTGAAACTATTGTATTTATATTATGAACTGTGAAGTATAAACGTAAAGTTTCACACTATTCATTTAGAGAAATGCATTGTGTGTGAATCAAAGCCCAGGGTGAAAAAAAACCTGTTTTTAAGAAATAGAAACTTGAATCCTAAACTATCCCCCTATTAGTACACCCAACCGATCTCCCCATCATTGGCAGTCAAGTATAGTCAAGTAACGCCTTAGACTATGTGGGCACCGAAGCGGGTCAAAATTTTATTCAAAACAAAAACAGCTAAGTATTTTTATTTTCTTGTGTTAACGAAATCCGCACTCGGTCGTGTCACCCAAATAAGCTTTGAAATGAGAAGAACCACATTTACGTCCATTTTATTTGAATATGAAGTGACTAAGCATATCGCCAATATTTTTTTGAAAATCGTATCCTTAAAATTGGCTGTTTTACACGTCGTATTTGTTAAAATGTATTTCTAATTCGTGAATGAGAGGTGAAGGACGGGTCTTTGCAATTGGTAACATTGTTATAAAAGTCAAGTTTTACCGTAGGGAATCTATGCGGCCCGTTATGGTTAGTCTTCGGTCAAACTCGGCTCGGCTCGACGAACAGCCTTGTCGCTGAAGTGAGCGTTTGGTTTATGTGTGTCAACTCTGTCTCAGTCAGTCAGTCAGTCAGACACGTGGGCCGCTGCCTTACACGTCATGTGAGCGTTGCGAATCTTGGGTTGAAACAAGGGCTAAGGGATATAACTGAGCCGAGCTATACTGTGCGTGGCAGAAAAGCGCCCGGGTAGGAAATAATTTAAAAAGTGTGCCATACAAATAATCTATTACTGTACAGTCAAGTGATAATGGATTGGAACGTTAGGTTAAGTGCCCGACATTTACTGCTAAGCACGGCGATTGTTCTACTGACAGGTAGGACAATTTTTTTTTTAAATACACGTTTAACTTGTAAATTATTAATCGTTTCGACGTGTGTATCGTGCCCATGTATTAAAAGGAACCCCTGGCTTTCTTCTCTTTCTCAAGAAAGAGAAGAGTTGGCTAGATTGTCGCAGAAATTATATGCGCTATAAAAGGTTAGTAGGCCTACTTGTGTTCTTCATAATCGCAACACTAAAGATTAAACCAGAGCATCGATTCGTTCCAATGTCGCACTAACGGTAGGAAGTGTAGATTAAGGTAAACATTCGTGCCGGACTAAGAATAGTTTGTATAATCCATAAACATTAATTTTAAATTGCATTAATTTATTTAACAAATCTGGGACACTATTAAACGGGGATACATCAAATCATTTGCTAAAAGTTTTTAACAAAATCTGACAACAATTCAAATCATCAAAGCCAGTGAGTATTTCTCACTCAATCGGTCTTGTCCCCTTAACTTCTAGCTCCAACTGTACGAAGAGCCTAGTTCCCTACTTCCATGTACCGTATCCTTGCACTCTCATTACACACACATTTAATAGGCCCAATCTATTGGAATTATCCAACACGAATCTGAAAACATGATTATAGGTAGGCTCAGGGGTTGTCAAACAGGCGATCGCGAGCTACCGGTAGCTCGCGGTGACATTTTCGGTTATTGTTAGAGAATGTTCCTTCAAGTTTAGGATATGTGGCCTCTTGTCTCGAAGGAAAATTATCAAGTTCTGGTTAGTGTCACACTCGAGTGAAAGCGCTGTTATGCTCTGCCAACCATTATGAGTCATCATTTTCAGCTGAAGGTGATAAAAAAAACAAATCACAGTTTAAAAAATTGTCGATGCAAGTGAATTATTCCATTCTCCTCAGTTAGCTACACAAATTGTTTAAAAATATATGTTTGACTATAACAAATATTGGCCACCTCATCTTATTACATTATTTCCATTAAAGTTACGAATCCAAGTCACAGAGCCCACCTCCGAACAAAGGTGTGATGGCAAATCCTCTCTCTGTGCATGTTACAATAAAACCCAATATGCGATACTGCAAGTTTTTAATCAGGGTATCTCGCTAAACAACTTGACAAACTATAAGTAGCTCTTCACCTCTGACAAGACATCTTGTGAATGTGAGGAATGCCAGGCCTCCACCGTGGTTCGGATTCCACGTTAAACTGTAGGTCCTTCATTTCATCTCACAATCACCCTACCATTACACATTAGCGTAAGTGCGTATAACGCGAACGGGTAGTAAGACGCGGTGCTAATAATAATAATATAAGTAGCTCCCAGACTTAATGATTTTGGCGACCCCTGCTCTAGGGTGTATTATTTAAGCTAAGATAAAAATGGCTATTATACCTAGATTTTCTTAAGAATGGACATTCGGAGCACCTTTTAGAAATTACAAACTTTTTTTGAGGTCAACCTTTATAACTTTTTATTAAATTATGGATGCTATTATCTTATCAAAGGTGACAGCTGCAGATAGCATTACTTGACGTATGAATACGCCAAAGTAGATCTAGTAACTTTTTATAGCTGTCAATGTGTCCATTCATAAGAAAACCGGGGTATACATTTTTCTATTCTATCCAGTGATTTAAGAATGGCTGTCCCCGAAAATATCAGGGGAAAAAAATGGTCACTTTTGTGTAGAAATTAAAAACTGTTTCGTATATATTGAGTGTAAGTGCATATATATATATATATATATATATATA
>CABFVX010001323.1:56535-102321 GCA_902151425.1 Timema shepardi | reverse complement strand
CCCCCCCCAACACCAAACTGTACAGTAACACACTGCCCTGACTGGAATGTGCGTGAACAAGGTCACATCACCACCGCACAGGGTGACTGTGAATTTACAGCCAACAATGCATTATTTTTATTATTTCTTAATCGTGCTATGGTGGAGACATGTAAAGTGATATTGAGTATAGCGAGAGATACCTGTATTTAACGGTCCCATTGTGCATTTTTCTTATTTATTTTAGTCATGCCAAACATTAGAATTGATACACACAAAACAAATTAAGAAAAATTATATCTGATGTGGCTTAACTAAAAATTATGAAACACTGAAAATTAAAGTAGGTTTCCTTACATCATTTCCCTACATTTGTTACTAGCTATAAAACCACTAACTAGTTTTGCAATTTTCAAGTTCGTTTAGCCTCTCAACAGACTCAGGGTATTTAGTCTCACTGTAGAGCAAAGATAGCGTTTTCTTCGTATAAGCATTGAAAAACTTATTTCTGCAGTAGCTGATGTAGCTGATATCAGTATCAGTTTTTAACAGTATGTGCTACAAGCACATTTTATTTTTGCTATGTTACCTTAGTGTGAACTTTGTATCTTGCCTCAACAATATCTTTACATTATCTAAGTTTTACTATTTTTTTAGGTGGGGTGGGGGGGTGGGGGTAAATTATACTTTCTACCCCCGTTCCTGCGCCACTGGGTAAGAGTAAGGAAGCTGTTGCAAGAGATGCAGAAATTGTATTAGAGGATTGTAAGGAAATGAATTTAGAAGTGAAAGATGAAAAGATTAAGTATATGATCACAAAGATAACATAGATTGGGGATGATAATTTAGAGAGGACTGCGAACAATCATTTTACCGGGTTTATTAGTTTAAATATTTAGGAACAATTTTAACTGGCAATATAACAACATTATATTGGAATTATGAAAAGAAAACGGTTGTGAAATGCATGCTATTACTCAGTCAGTAAGTTGTTAACATCGTGCTTGCTGTCCAGGATAGTAAAACTCGGAATATACAAAACAATAATGTTACCGGTTGTTGTATATGGATGTGAAACGTGGTCTCTTACCTTACATGATAAAATCAAATGTAGGGTGTTCATAACAAGGTGCTTAGGAATATAGTTGGTCCAAAAAAGGGTTGGCTACTTGGGAGTGGAGAGGTTACATAACGATTAATTACATACCCTGTACTCATTACATAATGTTAGGAGAATCTAGTCTTGTGTATTATGGTGGGCAGGGCATGCAGCACAAATGGGAGAATCTAGAACCGTGTTCAGTGTATTGACTGGTAAACCCAATGTAAATAGCTAAACACATATGGGAAGATAACATTAGAATGAACCTGAAATAGATGGAGTGTAATGAAGTGGACTGGAAAGAGCTAGCTCAAGATACAGATAGGTGGCATACTTTTGTAGGTGCGGCAATGCATTTTTGAATTCCTTATCTCATAGAGTAAGATATGTGAAACGAAATAGACAATGATGCAGAAATATTCTACCCAAGGACATAAATATATTCCATTCCCGGTAGGAATTACTCTCTGAAAGGTCTTTTTTCCTACCAATATCCTACTATATTGTAGATTTATGGTAGGGAAAAAGGCCTTTCAGAAGTCAATTCCTACGGTGAATGGAATATAAAATAATTTACAGTGTTAAAGAAATATATTGATAAAAAAAAGTTGGATCTCTGTTCACCAAAGTGCCTAGCAATTAATTTCCCAGACCTCAATTTAAAAATATATTTATAATTTCTCAGAAATGATTGGTTTTATAAAAATATATTTCAAATCAAAGTTTTTATCTTTAATAGTTCTACCACTAAGCAATGATAAGTTATTTCATATCTCCAAGAGTTGCAGATATATGATCAAAGTTGGAGATATCTGATGAAATAATGTACCTTCCAAGTCATTTTCCTGGAAAAATGAGATGTGCCATTTTGTTTGTAATACTAAACAGTAAACGGTGCTCAGATAGTTTGTACAGTTAAACAGTTTTTAGATACAAATTTTAATCATAATGGTTAGTGCTAATTTCTAGAAAATTGATTTTTTTCTTTTCTGGCCCTTTAGTTAACTATCTTTAAGTTTAAGGGTTGATATCTAATTCTAAAAATACCTCTGAGGAAAACATGAGATCCTAGATATCAAGTTTCAGACCGATCAGTAAAATGGTTTTGGCTTGAGGCCAAAATACAGACAGATGGCATCACAAAAACACTTTTTTCAGTTTCAGGGAGTTATGAAATGTCTACATTTATAAAAATCTCGAGGTTGATTTTTTGGCGACACCAATACTTCTCTTGTCTAGTGGTTGAAAGAAAGTAATAATGAAAATCAAGCAAGAGAAATGCAAACTAATATTTAATCATTTCCTATTTACACTCATGTTTGAGTTGCATTTATTCTATTTAAAAGAGTTGCTTGATTGAAATGAACTACTACAGTTTAAAAGTAAAAACATATTATAAGACTTTTAGAAATAAAGTTTCCACTAAGGACATATTCCCAGTATTTTTGTTAATAAAACTAAAAATTACATAGAGCTTCCATTTTGCTGTAATATAAAATTCTCGAGGAACTTAGGCAATGTTAGTGGCATTTTTAAAAGTAATTTTTGAAGTATTTTTTTTTCTTTCTGAATCTTATTTATGTCTACTATATAAAGCAGTAATGTGTGGCAGAGCTGTGGCAAGAAGTGGATCATCGCTAAATTCAAAATGTCAGTCTAGTTGCCACATGTAGATAAAAGAAAACAATTGGAATCAACCATTTTGTTTTGACCTCTAAAATTCTAAAGTAATCAAATTTTTTCCAAACAATAAACTCAAAATTACATTTTAAAGCACTAAGTTATCCTAAAGTATGGCATATATATGTAATATTCGCTATTGGATTTCAGCCTCTACGTCAACAAGTTTGAAATGTTACAAGTGCACCATCTTGCCCCCTGCTCAATATACCAATGAAACTGCTAGGTTATGCTCACACTTTGATGGTTCAGCCCTTTACCAAGTGGACTGTCCCTACTCAACATTTTGCATGAAGAAAACCTTTGAGCTAAATTTGCCTAAAGGAAGTGAGTATGAGAATTCAAGGAAGAAGAATGGTTTTAAAATAATTTATTTTTAAATTGATAATAAGATCTTATGGTGGTGTTAAGGCAAAGCCTACCTATAAATGCAGGATTATAAAAAAACCTTTTTGGTAAAAAATATTTTAATCATTGAATATTGTGTTTTCAAATAATATTACATATCTGAGTATCTTTCACAATTTTGATAAAATTTTCAAACTGTATAAAAAATAGTTAGTGCAATATTTTCATTAAAGTGTTTCCATTTTAATGAGTTTTAAATGGGAAAAGAAAAATTATTTATGGACTCATATTTTCTTTGTAAAATTAATTTAAATTGTCTGCTTATATCGCATCATTTAATCAATAATTTATTCTTCTTTTCAAACGTCTTTTAAGATTTGGGTTTTCAATAAATATGACGATAATACACTCCCAAGTAGACCCTTTAGTAAAAATAGACCTGCTTTTGTGGCTGCATAATCCAAGGCACTAATCTCAACAATAAACTAAACTGCCGATGATGAGATTGATGTTCGATCTTGGTAGGGTGTACTGAAGGTGCTAAACGTTTTCCCACTCTCTCTCCCCATCAATGTGGGTACATTTCCTCTAAATTCATCCATTCTCATCCTAAGCAATTTGTGTAATTAGTACATAAGCATATAATCTAAAGAGTAGTGCTAAATAGATATTAAAATAAGTGATTTGCTCGTTTTCATGTTGTTTGTTTTATAATTCAAATCAATTCAGATTTAACAACCAATTATGATGTAATTCATTAAGTGTAAAATGACAATCTGAACAAGAATAATTTTTCACTTGAATGAGGTTTGAATTAATTTCAATCCTACAATGAGATGAAATGCTTATTCCATTATTGTTTATATAAGTCATATATTGTTCTATACAGGAAATTAGTCTTTTAAGTCAATTTAGCTAACTTTGTTAACATAATTTATTTTATCTATGAGTTACGTACATATATTTATTCAATATCATTAATCTCTATGCATTAAATGTCCTGTTTGAAAGTCTAGTCAAGTTTGCTAAAGTTTTCTAGAATCAAGTTCAGATCACAACTGCCAAAACTGTATGTTAACATCCATTAATTTATTTTCCTCTCAGGATTTGTAAATTTTTAGCCATTGGCCATGAAATTTGTTCAGTTTTTATAATGAACCATAAGAGATTTAGATAGTCTGAAAGAAAATAGGCAAGTTAGTGGTCATCCAATTTGACAGAATTCTAAAGCTTATCATTATTCCTGACTGTCCAAATATTGTGTTTGTATTGCTATCCAAAATTACACACGTTACTTATGTATGCTAACCTAACCATAAAGTGACTTAGTTTACCAGGGGCACCCACAGGATTTTTCTCTAGGGTGGTTGGGGAGGTGGGGGAGGAGGAACTGGGAGTTTACAGGGTTGAAGGGTATGGAAATTTATGCCTTAAAAGATCTCTTTTAAGGCAATCTCTGTCTCCTGAAAATAAGATACATCATAAGAAAAATGTTTCAAAATGATCCAAATCCATGGTTGGATACTTGACCCCTGGACAATATGAATGGCGAATGCTGTTGGAATTACTCGTGCATACGCCAAACTATCAACCATAAAGTCAGCAGGTGGCTTGGTGGCGTGCGCTAGTAATTAGTTTATTAATTATATTCTTTAACTCTGTTTGTTCGCTGGTATAGGAGCACTGTTTGAGCCCTAGTGTTGATAACAATGTTGAGCGGGACTAACCTACTTCTAATATTTACACAACCTCAGAATCTCAGGGGGGACAAATGCCCTCCGGCCCTCCCCTGCAGCTGCCCCTCTAGTTTACTAATCCTAAAATGAGTTAGTTGGCTCTCAACACTTACAAACAGTGAGCAAAATTCATCTTCTTGCTTTGATATTCGCACACCAAATTTTTATCAATAATAATTCATCTTTCATTATATAATTTCAGAAAGTATACATGGTACATTACGTGATTGTGCTGCTCAAAAATATAACTATCAGACGTATGATGGACATCAATGGAGGATGAAGGAAACTGTTGAAGATTCAGCCTATCAATTAGGTTGCTACCCCACAGAATCGCAGGGTGTAAAGAGTTCCTCAGCTGAATATTGTTATTGTAACACCAACTTGTGTAACAATGCTAAATCTACTCATGATGGTCAAGCGATGCACCACACGGATGCTATGGCAGTTATTTTTGTATTCAACGCCATGAAATATATCAGAAGTCTTCAGTAGACTTGACAGTGAAAACATTTCTGTCTAATTGATAAAGACTACACAACCTATTGGTATACATACCATGGAACTGTTCAATTGTATTAATACCTTTGTTAGAACATCATTCCATTAAACGAGTATTTTTGTAAACATATTTAAGTATACTTATTAAACTATACCAATAATACATATACATACTATCAGTATAGTTGATTAAGTATTACTATATTCGTATTTATTTAAAATACTGGCTCTATTAGAGTCTCTTTATATATTTTTAAAAATTTATTATTTTCTCATTATTCATCAACATGTCAATTAAGGTACCTGAAATATATTTGAATATTGTGAAATATGTGTTTCTTTGTTTTTTTTAAAAAGGCATATATGGTTTCTGTGTTAAAATATTTAATATTTATATAAAACTTTAATTTCAAACAAAATATTAAGTAAAGTCTTAGCTTGGTCAAGTCTTAGCTTGGTCAAGTCTTAGCTTGGTCAAGTCTTAGCTTGGTCAAGTATTTAAAGAAATGTTTCCTTCAATCATGACAACATAAACTTGTTTAGATACATACAATACTGAAATTATATATAAAAAAAGGACTTATATAAGAAATTTTCTGAGAATTTTATTGAACCTAAAATTACTCTGGCTTCTTGAGATTTATAATTTTAATTTTAAGATTAAAAATATGTAATAAATTATGGGCTTTAATTATGTTTGAATTAAAGTGATAATATTATAAATAATAACATACAGTAGATTAGTGTACCAGTTAGGTTGATTAATAGACTATTCACATTATATTACATTTGATTTCTTATAGAGTATAATGCGTACAACCCGAACGGGTAGTAAGACGCGGTGCTAACAATAATAATAATATAGATTAGGAGAGTCAACATGGGCCATGAAAATGACAATGTCTCTAGACATTCTCACCCTCTGACATAGTAATGACCACTGATTATGATATTCCAGTTTGTTAAACAAAATGGCTAGAAGTGGGTTGCCTATTATCACTTTATAATTAATGTATAATATAAATTTTAATGTTTATGTATTTATTCTATTTATTTGTTAATTATATAATTTTATTTTCACTGCACTACAATCACAAACCTATGATGTATAGAAGTGTTGTCATACATGCTATCATTCACATTTAATTTCAGAGAATGGATTCAGCTTTACCTGCACCATGCCTGCAACGTTTGTTTATAAACTATTTAAAAAAAACATGTCCGTACATCTCTCCTTAACCCCTTATAACATATGAGAATGATAAGGATTTTAATCAAATTTTAAAATACCATTGTCTTGGTTTTAATCATTTTCGCTTTGTATTCTCTCTTCATGAGGGCTCCAGTGCTAAGTGTGCCTAAACTTAACAAATATGTGTGTATAAGAACTAAAATTGTAGCAACATCAAACTACATTCTCATTAAGTATCAAACTAGTAAATATGATTTGTTTCAAAGTGGTTTTATAAACTATGCAAGGAAATAATTTTTTTGAGGTGGGGGAGGGAAGGAGAACTGTTAATCAGATATGGATAAATGAGTTTAGTTTTGCAAAGGTGGGGACTATGAATGTACATAGGTGACAAAGATTTAATATTTTAGGTCAATCTTCAAAATTATTTTTTCTGGTAGTTATGATGGCATTGAATATATTAACTATCAAAGAATATATACAATAATTTACAGTACCAAATTTTTTGGCATGCTTTTAAATCATTCACAGTAATTAATTATAAATGCAGGATTTCTATTATAAGTTTCCAATAATTATTAAGTTTATCATAAATGTTAATATTGTCTAAAACGGCAGATAGTACCTATTAAGGATAAATATATATGAGCATGTGTGCATCATTACTCAAAAGTGGGTATGCTAAACAAACACAATGCCCATATCATGAGGAGGTTAAACTGTAGTTAATCATAGTATTGTAACAAAAGTGCATTCAATCTCCCACTTTCTCCGTTGTATGCCTTCCCTATTTAGTGTGCCCTCACTTTATTGCCCTCCCACACCTATCCTTTATCTCTCTTGGCCCCACAGTCCCTTTTAACTCTTTCAATTTTTTTATGAATTGCCAAAAAGGTTTATTTGAAACGTAAATTGCACCAATTAATCTTCACATTTATCAAAATGCTGAGATTATATACTAAACAAATATCTCTCTTACGCCATTGTAATCCTCCAATTTTTTTGTTTCAACATAGAAATACTTTGTTTGACAATAGCCAAAATGGTTGGAAAAATTAGTATTACTTGGGCTAATTAATTTGTCTGTGAAAACAATCTTGGGTATTTGGTTGCATACTGTAGTAAACGTGTCTACTGTTTTGGCTAGATGTAATTACTGCAAGTTTGATAACCTGAAGCTCAATCTTCAGTTAAAAGAAAGGAATATTTCTTCCTTCAAAAATTGAATTCTTTTAGAAAGTTATCTTAGCATGAAATTTTATAAGTGTTCACTTTGATTAACTACATTTATGAAAATCTGGTTTTCATTAAATGTTACTACATATTTGTATAAGGCTGCAACTATGCTTGTGACCTGATTCCATGATAAAAAACTGCACATAAAACACATCTGGCCATACTTAAAAGCTTCATAACAAATTTTATTTTGTTAGTAAATGCTTAGGGTGCATGGTACTTGATATATGTGTAGAATATTAGTTTCAATTAATTCATCAACCTTCGCAGTGAATGAATTTCAGAGAAATTAAATTCTGCATTTATTTATTTTAATTCAAAGTCATATTAAAGAGCATTTCATGCATCATAAAATTCCTGTGTTGATTATAGTTGAATGCTGATATAACTTTCAATTTTTTAGAAACCAAGCATGCAGAGTTTAAGCCCAAGAACTTTTTATTCATGGTTGTCATACAAATATACCATGATTCTGAAAACGGATGTGATAGCAGTGTAACTAGTGAGCATATAACTAGTTTATGTTATTCAGCCTTGTTAGATGAAAGTGGTAAAGAAGGTAAATTTTTAATGGCCTCAACTTCAAAGCGAGCAATGTCATTATCTTTATATATTCTCTCAAACACAAGCCAAGCTCATTAATATTAAGTTGGGTATCTATCAGCCAAGATATATTGGCCTTAATAACATCTTGCATGACTAGGTTAAAGCAGTGACCACTGCAGTAAACGAAAATGCAGAGTGTTTATTTTAATTGAGGATAGTTTGTATTCCTTTAGTAAAATTAAATTTACTATTTAATCTTTCACCTGATCACATTATGTACCCTTGATCTGACTTTAATGAGTCACAGGAATAAAATTAGTATATATGTGTAACAATATAGCTTTAAGTACATATATTATTTCAAAAGCTTTACCAGGGACACCTAAACAACAGACACACACAGAAGATATTTTTATGATAAAAGAAAAATAATATGATAGTGTGTTTATGTATTTCTATGAACACTGAGATTTTCAAATAACAATATATATTAAAATGTTGCCAAATTTTTTTAACAAAATAAGTAATAACAAATCTTTATTTTTCATGAAATCAAAATGCTTTTTATTTATTAAGCATTTATACCAATATAAAAGTGAAAAAGACAATACAATGTATTATGTAGCTAAATATACTTTCTATTAACACTTTCATGTGAAAGCAATAATTAATCAACAAGAATTAATTCACATTTTTAATGTGCTAATATAACAAAATCAGTATGAATAAACATATTTAAACCATTAATGAAATATTTAAATTTAGCTTTTGTACATCAAATGGGCCAACTAATTTTTATGAGAATACAATTTGATTTTCAGCAATGGTGAAAAGATGACAATATTGCATAAAAAAATCAAAATAATGAAGTATGAGGACTTTAAAGGAAGGCTATTATTTATGTCCACCCAAACAATCCATTGCTCAGTAGAATTTTTATTCATAATACCGGTTGCATTCATATGTAATTGAGGTAAAGGACAATTTTTTTGTAAACTAATTAATGAGCCAGTTTTTCAGCCTGTTTATTTACAAGATTCTTGTAATGGTATTTTCAGCAATTTAGAAAGGTTCATAACCTTATTCATAAAAAGTGCAAAAAACCCATTCACTTTTGAGATACTTCCGGCATTTTTTATGTCATTATATTCGAACATTATGTTAACTGAATCTACTATACAAAGAAAAATTAGCTTCATCAATGCAAAAAATAGAATTTTTTTTAAATGCACCATCATCGATCTGGGCCATAATGACATTAGGAAAGTATATGACTTAACCTTATAATTAGTGTCAGTAATTACTTTCAATATTTGCATTTTTTTTAATAATTAAATTTAAGAGCTATTTAAATATAAACATAAAATATTTTTTGAAATGATTTTAAATTAAATAAGGAAAAGTGACTATGAATAAGTGTTAGGAAGCATAATAGTTATAAGCATTTTGAATAGTGATATTTATACGCATAAGTTTATAAAAATATTTTAAAAAGTATGGACAATCAAGTTGATTATATCAACACCCGTTAGCAGACAGTTTTATATCATATTAATTATACGCCAGTTTTTAAAATCTACTGCTAATTAATTTCCCAAGAACCTTTTAAAGTTATCATAGACATAATTTTCACAAGTAATCTTATTGAGACTTCCCAACAATTACAAATGTATTTCCCACAGATTCCTTCCTAGTAGATGGCAACTTGGGCTTTTGTGTCATATATCAAAGAACTTATCTCGGCTAATTGTATATCGCAATTGATTTTTTTATATATATGTTGGATTTGTTCATGACTCTGTGGACTTGTTCACAAGACTGTTCAATAGCACACTCTCCGTGCCTGTGATGCTTAAGTTTACAATATTTGTTTATTTGTGTGAAATAGCTATGGTAATGTTACACACCCCTTTTTCAAAAGGTGTATGATACTGCAGCACCCCCAAGTCAACGAAATTATGGCAATGCCTCTGATAGCTATTAAGTGGCCACCAATCTTAGACATATTTCACTAACTGTCTTAAAACTATGAGTGATGAATGCCCCTGGGTCACAAACAAGGTATAAACCAGACCCACAACCTCCAGGTTAAAATGGCTGTGTTCTGTTTGAGAGCTTGAGTCCTTCAACATGGGTATAGCTAGGTGCCATCAGGGGGCTTTAAAAAAAAAATTATATTTTAGACATTGTTTCACTAAAGAGAAAACACAAATATCCTTCTTGAGTTAAATGGACAGCTTCAATAAAAATGTATTCAGGAAGCAGCCCAACCCCCTCGTCACATAACTCTACCTCACAAAGAGCTTGTGCAGACTGCACATAACAATAACAATGATACCTTTATGACGAACATGTTAAAAGTGAGATGTTTAATAGGCTCACATTTGGAAGAGCTTTTAGCACCGAGCATTGACACTAGCGAACCCCAGTGTTGATGGTATCAACTTGGTTCAAAGAGGGCAGCCAAACTTTCGTAAGGCTGAGGATCTGGTGGAAGCCCTGTCTGTGCCCTGGGCACAAGACGAATCCTGAATAGTTCAACCTAAGTCAAAGGTTCCAGGTTTGATTCTTGTGTCCAGGAGTAATTTTTCAACTACACTTAATATAAATTTTGTTTAGCTAAACCAATTATTGCTTTCTTTTTTCAACATGGTCAATACCACCTCATCATTGAGATTGCACCACCTAAGGCACCATATGATATTCTTCCTTTTATTTTTTAGACTTAAGAAAATGTATCATGCTTATTTGGTGGGATGCATGAAAAATTGAGATATTTATTAGTATTGTGTACTTTATTAAATGTATATTATGTATTTATAAATCTTATTCTGAATTATTAATGATGAAACCCACTAATTAAAACTATGGACTGAATAAATTCAATATATAGTGGAATTGGAAATATAGAATTGAATTTTTTTTAATGTATTTGTGACAATTAAAGATGACATTTTTTTATCTGTAATTCTCACATATGTATCTCAAGTTATTATTTATAGCAAATTGTGATGGGTTGAAACAAAATGTGATTGATGTTATTATTGCACAATGACTAGTCATGGAAATAAATGTGGAAAAATAAAGTTATTTTACTCTCAAATTGTACTTTTCTAAGTTTAATCTAAAGTGGCTGTGCATAAGAGGGTTAATATTTGCAACTAAATTTATACCAGTATTTTATCTTTAGAGAGAAATGGAAAACCACTGTGCCTGATGTGAAAAATATTTCCCTCATGTAGATGGTAAGGATTGAACCTTAACCTAGCTCTCCCATCAGTCAAGCATAATAAGTACTTGGGAAAAAAGTGTGGTATGTGAATATGAGGTGAAAGTGTGTTTTGAGATTACTATAGATGCTTGCCGTTGTTGATTTTTTTTTAATGTTCAATATGATTATTATTTCTAAAGTTTTGTGTATTACTACATTATATTAACATATGTAGAACTGTTAGCATCTGAGACAACATTATATAAGCCAAAGGTGTACCGGCCTTCACTCGTACTTAATGTTGCATTTGTTCAAAATCCCCCTCCCCACTAAACTGTTTCATGTTCTACGGTGTATTGCGAGGAGTGAGCCAGTTTATCCACAATTAATTGAGTA
Organism: Timema shepardi; assembly: GCA_902151425.1. NCBI lineage: Eukaryota > Metazoa > Arthropoda > Insecta > Phasmatodea > Timematidae > Timema > Timema shepardi. The sequence goes on along the minus strand of CABFVX010001323.1, from coordinate 90,394 downwards.
AAAATGGGCACAAAGGCAATATATTCAAAATGAAGTGCAGAATGAAAAGCGTTGAAAGCATGTACTTTGCAATCTGCAGATTGAAGATTAAAGGTCAGTTTAATGTATGTTAGATGTACAATATGTACCCTTCGTTAACCCTTAAACGTAGCGAGCTTACCTTGTTTGGTTCCACTACAGCATTTCTCTTAAGATAGGATAGGGCAATAATGTAATCTGTCAAGGTAAGACTAATACCTTTCATTGTATTGAGTGTGTGCTTCATACCATAATAGGAATATACTCTAAAGGTTAAGTAGTTGCAACTAAATATTATTTGAAGTTCAAAAACTGCAGTCATGGTGGTGATGTTTCAAGAGTGGTAGAGAATTAGTTTAGACCAAATTAATAGTTCAAATGTTATGAGGTACACACAGTGACACACATATATGACCTATTAGGTGATGCTTTGCAATAGCTTTCAATTAACCTATCTCTTTTTTTTATCAGCTTCCCTAAAGATCATTAAAACCCAAAGTATCTCTAGATTAAAACAAGAGACCAATATCACAAAACTATTGTAAATTAGGAATAAATATGTTGAACAAAAAGCATTTTTTGTCTCGATTCAAATAGGTTTAATATGTTTTTATAGAATTTTTTTTAACTAATTTATTAAATAAAGAAAATATATCAAACAATTGGTTATAGTCTTCATTTTTTTTAGCACCGCGTCTTACTACCCGTTCGGGTTATACGCTTTAAGTACTAATTACTCTAATGGATTAGGAATTGGGAAGGTTGAATTAGATGAAGTGAACCCGCATTTGCGTGGAGGGAGAGTGGAAAACCATTTAGGAAAAACCACCCCCAGTTCACCCGACCGAGATTCGAACCTTGATCTCCCCGTCCTCAGCAGTTGAGCTCAACACGACAAGCGCGTTAGCTAACTACGCTACCGAGGCGGGTGTTCTAGATTTTAGCAAGTAAACTAGTAAATAAGATTCCATTAACTATCCTAAGCACAAAATATTGTTCACCTTTCCTTGGTACCATATTAAAATTGGTTTATTTCTGTAATAAAGCCTCAAACACTACTATGCAATGTTCAATTTCTTACCTCATTATTGAATGCAATCAGGAAGAGGAACACCACATCATCTCGGTGTAGTCTGATTGCTGAATGCAAGGGAAAATTAGTTTGCGACTTCAAAACATCAAACAACAATGCTGAATTCATACTAGAAAAATCAGCGGGTGTGAAGTCATTCTGCAAAGTAAAAAAAACATAATTAATAATTGCAAATGCAATAGACTTTTTAAAAATGACAAACATTCTGAGTGATGTACATAGCTATCTTAAATAAACACTTATAACTTTGTAGTTTAAAAGTTAATAATCAGCTAGCCCATGTACAAATAATTTAAAAATATTTAATAACTTCTTAAAGATAAATGTAACCTTGCATAAAATGGAAAATGATTTGAAGTGTTGCTTGCCATGTTCATAGAGCTGAAGGTGGTGTATGATGTGTGAAATCTTAGAAATAAATGCATTAAGAAATGTTTCTTTGAAATCAAAACTAGTGTTGGATGTTTATCAATATATTTTAATCACACTTCTAAGGTAGGCCTATAAATAACCGATGTCTTGGTTTTTGATCCAAAGTATCTAGCTTATATCTTTAATTGATGTGGAGGCATAATGAACCAAACCATCTTAACAATTACAAAAGAATGTTCCAGTATATTTAAAACGACACAAATAAATTTACAATGTTGAATGACAAGTATATATGAATTAATGCACATACTGTTAATAAAATGTAATATTTCACAACAAATAAAGAAAAAGAATACCTCCCAACCAAACAAATGACAGCTTTGCATTAATACAATCTATAAATTCTAGAAGAAAAGGAAAATATTGCAGTTTGACATTGGGAAACAGTAATGAACATTATACAAGTCAATATATGGCTACCATATGCCAAGTTTGACAATGATAGATGGTTATGTCAACGATATTTCACATATGTTTGGAATTAACTTTTGAAAATCTATATAAACTATCAGCATAACTATCTGATATTTAACAATTAAATTGGTAATTTGCAAAAGGTTATGAGTTCATAAATCTAATTTTTTACAGGAAATACAAAAAACTTTTGTGTCATTAATATGGGCAGTTGGATGATTTCATATTAATAACCATAATAAAACTGACACTTATTGAATTGTGTATATATTTCCCACACATTGTTAAGTTTAAGGAAATCGTGTGTTTTTTAAAAGGAATATATCTTTAATATAAGCCTTAGAGAAATTAAAGCCATGTATTTTCAATATAAAACTGAATAAAACACTATTAAACTTGAATTAAAGATCTGGTTAGCATAAAAGTATAATTTTCTCTGTGTGTGTGCACGTGTTTATTATTGGAACTGTAAAAATATATCTATTTTTTGTATGGATTCCTTGATATAGTAATTTAAAGTCCATGATTTTTCCTTAAAATGAATTTGAAAGAAAAAAGCAATCATTCTAACAATTAAAAATTCACACAATGTACTGGTGGGGCATGTCAAATTTGGCAAATTTCAAAATCTAAATAGGATGGGTGCTAAAACAAAAAGCAATCATTCTAACAATTAAAAATTCACACAATGTACTGGTGGGCATATCAAATTTGGCACATTTCAAAATCTAAATAGGATGGGTGCTAAAAAAAAGTTGTGGCTTCTTTGAGGAGTTTTAAAGATATTTTGGTCATATGAATATAATTAAATTTTGCTTGGTAAATAAACATGTTAAAATTGTGACTTTTTCTAAGTGTTTTGTGGAATTTTAAATAATTTTAAACATGCCTTATTACAAATATTAAAGTATACCAATTAAAATATGTGTGTACAATAGCTTTGAAAATCATGAAAAAATTATTACTTATGTTATGATGTTATATATTAATATTATTGCCATAATTATATTAGATATGATGTGTTTTTATACTAGTCTTGTACATTTTGTCTTCAGGAAATTTTCAGTCGAGAAATAACAATTTTCTGCTAGAACCGGATGGGGAAATGGTTAAAAATAATTTTCCATTTTAAGCTTATATTTATTTGTTAAATAGGTGATATGGCGGTCCAGGGGTAAGGTGTCGGACTTCTGTGCTGGCGGCCGGGGTTAAATCCTCGGTCCCGGCAAAGATTTATCTGATTACCAAACCCTTCCTTCACCTCTGACAAGACATCTTGTGAATGTGGGGAATGCCAGGCCTCCACCATGGTTCGGATTCCACGTTAAGCTGTAGGTCCTTCATTTCATCTCACAATCCCCCTACCATTTCACATTAGTGCGTATAACCCGAACAGGTAGTAAGACGCGGTGCTCATAATAATAATAATAATATTTGTTAAATTTATAATTCTTGTCTAAACTTAGCCTTCCCAATCATTCTAATAAAAAAAAAAAGTAATTTAATAGTTTCAATTAATTTAAATGTAATGATAATGTCAGAAATATTCTTAATACTATGAAAAAGGGGCAAAAACTTTTATTCGGCTGCAGTTAACGGTATGACAATAAATTTAAATTTTGTATTTATGTAAAAAAAGATTAAAGACAAAAATACAAACACTTAAAAATCTTTTTTTAATTCATTTTTAAATTGTAGTTTTTCATAATATACGCTAAATATTTTGTCCAACAAGTGTTGAGAAAGGTCTTTGATTTGATATATATTAGGAAAGACCGAGGCCTAATGCAACTATTTTAAGTGTGAATTTTTAATCAAGCATTTTGGTATGGATATAAAAATAGAGTTTAAGACTGACTAAATCATCAATTTTTTCCAGCCTGTGGCTGGGTCATTTTAGTAAAGTTCCTCCATCTTACTTTATTCTTCCATCACTCTTCCTCCTTTAATTTCTTCCATTCTTCTCCTCTCACTTGAACACTTCCTGTTATCTGCTCCTCCAATCTTTTTATCGACCTCCTTTGTGATCTTTTTCCTACATACTTTATTTCTGGCATTTTCTTTGGCATCCTCTGTTTTTACATTCTCATTACACACCCATACCATCTCTATCTTGCTTCCTCTATCATCTCATGTACTCCTACTCTTTAGCGGATAACTTCATTCCTAATCTTGTTTCTCCTTGTTGCAGTTAACATGTTCCTCACAAACTTCATTCCCATGGCCTCCACTTTCCTAGTTTCACTTTACATTTGCTTAATAGACTTGTCTTTATGCAAATAGGTGTAGTGAAGGTGTATTTTTTTGCATAATTTGATATTTTAAACTAATTTTTATAATTCTCTTCGCTAAACATATATTATCCAGCTGGGAGCAGTCCTAAAACATATTTCTCGGTAGAGGAAAGCTAGGTGTCAAAAAGGCTTGAATTGCAAAACTTGACAAACGTTTGTTAAATCCTCATTTGAAAGTGTAAAATTATTGTTCTCTGCTATGAATTGGACATTTTGCAGATGTTGGTTTCCCAAAACGTGCTCACACTGACTGAACATATCCTAAGGAAATGAGGATCCCTGTGAATTAACTTATTTTCATTATAGGTCAGAGAGAACAAGACTGGTTTTATTGCACCACATCAGAATGGCTTGCCAGATATTACTGAGCACATCAAACAAGTCAAAAAGCAGAAACAGCAAGACGATGAGAGAAGAGGTCTTTCTTAATACAATCAGAGAAGTAAGCAGAATGTGTCAATATCATAAAATAAAATATTTGTTACAAATGATTAAAAAAGAACCAATAGCTGGTTTTCAAAATGAAAAGGAAATAAGTTATGAAGCGACATTAGACATACCAAGTATGCCTTCCACTTGAAATAAAAAGGCCGAGCACAGTGTATTGAAAATATGTAGTTTTGTTAAGCAGCACATCAGATATGGTGTTGGCCGGCGTGCTGCAGCTGCTGCCATTGCCACTGCCACCTTTAATGATACTGGCTTGATCACTCAAGAAGATAAGAGAATTTTAGTTGATCACAATATAGTTAAAGGGTCCAAGAAAATGTTATGAAATTACTGTACTAGGAATTCGATGTTCTTTGTAAGAAGGGTGAAATTGATTGCATCTTCTTTGATGGCTTTCAAGATATAACTAAATTATGCTGCAAGAAGACAAGTCTGGTCAGCATTTTCCCAGCATCATCAAAGAAGAGCATTATTCTGTGTGCAGTGAACCAGGTGGAAGATATATCTACCACTTCACTCCAGGGAAAGGCTCAACGAGAAGAAAACTATCTGCTGTAGTTATTGCTGATAATCTTGTAGATTATTAAGAAGAGCATTGATAAAAGCCTACAGGCCAGTGGAGGTAATTCCACAAATATTAACACTGGCTGGGAGGGTTGTATCATGCATTGGGTAGAGGTCATGCTTTGCCATAAGCTGATCTGGTTGGATTGTGCCCTCCACACCAACGAGTTACTCCTGCGACATTTGATTATGACACTAGATGGGAAGACCTTGTTTAAAAAATGGACAGGTAAAATTGACAAGATGATAGACACTAATACAGAACTTGAAATTAATTTTTCAGTCACCAAACTCTCAATTGAAGAACCTCTTATTTCATTGAGTGACAGTGTTATAACTGATCATGCTTAAGGGTATAGGATTACACAGACCATAAGGACAGGATAACTTTCCCTTATTGAAATTGGTCCAGTTAGCCATTTGAGGTGGTTGAGAACAGCAAAAAGGGTTTACCGCATATGGGTATCAAAACATAGCCTTACATGGAAAACCCTCAATAACTTTAGACTTAAATATATTGAAATACATTGTTGGTGTCTACTAAACCTGCTGGTTCAAGATCAAAGTAAAATACTCTTGGGTGGAAGGCCCATGCCACATCTTGTTTGAGCTGCAGCTACATAGTCTGCAAAATAAGGCTGAAGTGGATGTTTTTTGCCTACCATCCAGCGCTCAACATGGTATGCATTCAGCGACATGATAATCCATACACTCTTGTGCTCCGATGACATTTAGGAGACGAGAGTTCGTGTGCAAAAGATTGTTGACTTTAGGGGTGGAGAAAATTACACACTGGGATATATTTCTGTAAGTCCCAGGAAGACACCTTCTAACAATACCACTGCTTCATCCCTGTTACAGCTGATTAGTCTGACAGGGTATATGAAACCCCTTTGACATGCAAACTGATGACAGCGGGAGTAAAGAAGTTTATCGATGAGCTCTTGCAGATTCCACATTAGCCCTGTCAGTCTGGAAAGGTGTGTGAAATAAGTCACAGAGCCAGCAGGAATGGTGTACACACATGAGAAATGTGAGAAACCAAGAAGAAGTAATTGGCTGATGTCTAAGAACAAATCAAAGCAAGACTTGATAAACTTGTTTAAATATTTTTTAAATGATGTAGTTACTTGTCATGTATATTTATGATTACAAGGAAATGTTTCAATCTGTTACAATAAAACACTGACGCCTATAACCTTTCGTTTTGTCTTAATATTTTTTGAGTGTTGAACTTGGCTTAATGATCGAGTGTGCTTTTTAGCAAACATTGATTTTCCAGGCTAAATGTTGTCCAATCAATAAAATAATGGCAAATTTTAATTCTTGACATCCACACACATATCTTTAAAACCCCTCATTACACATTTGCGGGAATTAATTTTCAACCCACCAAAATGAGACATTAAGTACCGAGTTAAAATAAGCTTAATATTAGTTATAACTGTTATCTAAAAAAAATTAACAAATAAAATTATATATTCAATAAATTAAGAGTATTTTTATAATACATACCCAATGAGCTGAAATCAGGCCTGAGCAATGTTCCTTTAGAAAATTTGCGCCCATTTGGCAGGCTGTAGTGTACAGGCTAATACAGTTATTTATATTGGCGGAAGCTATTAAAACCTTTTCACACCTGAAAAAAAAAAACATAAGTTTCTAAGTAAATTGAAATAAAACTTTAACATAAACATGAGTAAAGATACTTGACTTGATACAAGTTCATTCCACTTACCCTGAAAGGTAACAAGCTAAATTTGCTTGATTCCACTATGTTGCAGCTTATAATACAGGGCTTTAGTGTAATCTGTAAAGATAAGACTGCTACCTCCAAATGTAAATGACATATGCATTTCAAACTAAAGTGAAAATAAATATGACATGTATACCTACTTTGTAACAAGTTCATCCAGTTTGAACTCATTAGCAGTACACATTAGATCAAGTGTGAATTTATCCCCATCGAAAAAGTCTACTTCATCTGTATAAACCCATTTGAGCACTGCCCTACCAACATCTGGGTTCAGCATGCTCCAATCTGTTGAAAAAATAAAGAGAAAATAATTGCTCTTGAAAATATGCACATGTTTAAGTTAATAGTGAACTCCATATCATGTACATATTTGAATAATGAGCATCATATTTAAGTTTAACCTGTGCAGTACCGAGTTACATTAGTAAAACTATTAATTTACTTTGCTTCAATATGAGAAATTGAATTATATCTATTCAATGGAAAATAATTAAATTTGTTTGAATTATGTTAATTCACATGAAGTTAAAAGAACACATACTTGTTTTTATCACCATGTCTTACTACCCGTTTAGGTTAAGTGCAGACAAATACAAATATTCCAATTGACAATTTAAAGTGTTGTTTAAACAATTATATTGGCTTAGGTATGAATGTATAGTTTTTAATTTAGTATGTTATTTTCACTCATCAAATTGAATTTGTAGTGTTGATTAACTTGTATTTGATCAGATTTTGAATAATTTTGAACAAAGAACCCAAAAAAAGACTTGTAAAAATATTCGTCTACATTGAAGAAATTTACAAAAAGCATTTCAGAACATGCGCATATGTTAACACAAACAATAGTATTCACTATGCAGTGTTAAGTGCCCAACTAATGAAAGGTAAGCCTTAACCTGTTATGTGACAGGTAGACTTGGTAATAGAGCTAAAATAACTTGATCCAAGCAGTGTATCTAAATGCATTTGACATATTTGGTCTAAAATTAAAGTCATAAAATGTCACTTGGCCTAAAAGTCAACCAGTCTTAGGTCATTTAACCCAAAGTATTTTCAAATGGACTAAGATTAATAAAAAAAATCATCTGCCCAGAAATTAACACAGAATGTCATTTGGCCTGAAATTAATAATGTAAATAATCATTTGAGCTAAAATTAACAAAATTGATTTTTTGTTTTGTTTTAGCATCACATCTTACTATCTTTTCAAGTTAAATGCTTGTGTGCTGGTTTTGGTGGTAAAGTGCACACGCATTTGTTTGGAGGGAGAGTGGAAAACCATTATGGAAAAAAAAACCTCAATACACCTGATAAGGATTCGAGCCTCAATCTCCCCAGCAGAGGCAGTCTAGTCTACTGCAATAGTGATGCTTTAAAAAATGCAATGTGGCCACCAAAGCAGGTAAAATGGAAAATAACTTCATCTAAAATTAGTTTAGCAGAAATTCAGATATCCCAGATATCCCTTTATATTATTTAGACTAAAAGTAAAATACACTAAGTGTTTAACCTAACGAGCACTAAGACACGCTGCTAAAAAAAAAGTCATTTTGCTTAATATTCATTTCGCATAAAAGGAATCTTGCATAAAAACTACCATGGTTAATCTCATAAAAAAAATAGTAATGTGGATTTAAAGAAAACATGTTACAAGACTTTTTCTGTTAGTGACACTGGATTTCCAATGACATTAGCTCAAATGAGCACAAGTATTATCATTGACCAAACAAATATAGCTGTATATATTGAACTTTTTGTTTGTTTTTAACATTTAAACATTTAGGTCTTGGGTGAATGTTTAGTTGTTCCACCATTGCCCAGATCCCTTCTGTAGTTTTATAAAATTATATAATTACTAACGACTGATTTGAGCAAAAAACTTTATAAGTGGGCTGTAACACTAAGATAACTAAGAATTTTTTTTTCCTATATAACCACATCTTACTATCTATTTAGGCTGTACGCATATGTAACAATTACACTTTGAGTTAGGGATGAGGAATTTATAGGAAGTTTACCTGTATTCCCATGAAGAGAGAGTGGAAAACCATATAAAAACACCACCCTCAGTACACCCGATTGGGATTCGAACCCCAATCTCCCTGTCATCAGTAGTCTAGTATATTGCAAATGTAACGTCATAGACTATAAGGCCACTGAAGCAAATATCTAAGAGTGTTACTTTGGTTATTTGAAAAAATATTTCAGTTGATTAAAATACATTTAACTTATGATCAATTCAATGTAGCCAACAGATGTGGCCATACATATTTATAGGTATGAAAACATGCAGAAGACAGGATAAAAATTCTATAAAAATTGAAGAGTGAATTGAAACTATTGAAAAGCTTTTTAGATAGTTCACATTTTGGTATAGCTTTTTATTTAGATACTTGGTTTATTGTAGGCCAATTATACTTGAAATTGTATCCACCTGGTGTATGAAATAGGGTGAAAGAATCTGTTATAGGAAAAAACAGAAATATGATGGAAGTTATGTGAAAGTACATAATACATCAGAGATCCAATGGGATCAATGGGATTCAATGACAATATACCCGGCGTACAAAAGGTTGTTTATATTTTTTTAGTATGTGACAATAAATCAAGCAATAGTGAAAAAAATAGAATTTAAGTAAATGCTTCAATATTGTCAAGAGCAGTGTTATTCAACCTGAGGTATAGCAAGACATCTTAGGGGCTACATAAAAAAAAATCAATGGTGTTGGCCCGCAAGCGAGCTATACAGACCAAGCGGCCACCGCTGTTAGCGATGATAGTTCCAAACTTTATGGATAGAGGGTGCCATGTGGTCAGCATAACAAGCCCTCCGGCCATTAATCTCACTTTTCTAAGCCAGATCTGCTACTTATTTATTCAAGTAGCTCCTAATTTGCCTGAGTTTGACTTTGTTCCAAACCCACTGCTTCATAGATAAATTTTCAAAGCGCCGGGGATTTAACCCGGGAGGACCTGTGGATCTGTAGCCAGAAACTCTGACCTTAAGACCACAGAGGCGGTCCTCATAAAACTAAATATATATATATATATATATATATATAATTATTTTATGATAAACACTCAATAATCTGTGCCATTATTAGGGTTAGCCACAAGAGACCTAGACCTGAAGACGTGCGATCTGGAAGTGGCATTTTTATTTTAGATGTCAACTATTTAATTTTTATATGTAGATTATACAATATATAAAGCTTGTATTATGCACCAACAACTTTGGGGTACAAGGTTGAGGGGGTACAAAGATGAAGAGAATTTATATCTGAGGACAAGCGAACAAAAAATAATGAATACCAATGGTTAGACTGAAAAGCGATTAGTTGACATGGAAAATACCACTTCATTTGTATCTGGTGAGCGGTCAAGTCCCAGACTATGGAGTTAATCAGGTCAGCTATTAAGCCTTTAATTCTGCCTGTAATTGGTTATATTGCAAGGAATATAATTATATTGTGGGCTACACACTATTTTATAAAATATATTTAATGTTAATTTGCATAAAATTCTGTTGAAGATATAAAAAAAGACTTGAATAAGAGCAAGGGAAACTTTGGATGCAGGTAAATAATTATGATACATGTTGGTGAACTTTCAACATAAACTTACCAAGCAAATCTGCATGAAAAAGTGAGGTGACACCCCAGCTATCACTTCGAGCTGAAAGAACAAACCGGTGAGCTGAAATAAGCTGGCCATCAAGTTTAACCTTTATGTCACTGAAAATGGAGAGAACATAAATACCATAATTTTTTTAAATGTCGAAGTAATTAAAATAAAACAAATTGTTAGTCAACCTCAATAAAAATACTCATCTAAGAAAATGACAATGATTTTTCTGAGCACCCTAAAGTATATATTCTAATTATTTTTTGACTTAATATATTCTCTCATATTGTTTGTCACAAAAGCAGTAAAAACAAAGATTTTGAAAACTTAGAAATAATTTTTGTACTAATTGACATTGTATTTTTAGAATTTGTTGCATAAACACATCAAATATTTAATGTTGGAACGAATATGACAAGTACCTCTTCAGATTTTGTATTAAGAACACACAGTAGGGGAGCGAGTGTTTATGATGAATTTTGACTAACTTTACTGAATATGAAAACTTTAATAACTGCTCCTAGGAACAGTTTAGGGAAGACTTCTTAAAAAAAAAGTATTTTAGGTGATATGATCTATCAATAATATTAACTATCAACATCCTAACTAGATCTTATCTTAGCTGAGTGCAAAGGATGAGGATAGTGATTTTTAAGGAAATATGCAAACATTTACAATAGGAATGTAGTCATAGTGAGGAAAATACCTAAGAAGTCAGAAAATTTGAGACATAAAGATGCAGTTAATTTTGTGAAGATGGATAACAGTACAAATAACATATTTATTCATTATGGGAGTTAGCTTGACTTTTTTAACATTTATTTTGGCATAATTTGTATATTTCTACTGAACTTTAAGCTACTTTGGGGCCTACATATGCTCAAGATAATGATAGAGACAGAACAAAAAGGTCAAAAATTTAGATCAAGCTAAGTTAAACTATACCTAAGGTTGAATGGCAAAATTACCTTCTTTTAATAAATGACAATAACTTACCTGTATTGGTCTTGGTTGAATAGACCACCGACAATTTGTAACAGTTTAGATAAGAAGCCGTTCTCATTGACTTCACCATGTTTAGCTATAGCAAGAGAATATTTTCTCTCTAAATCTGAGCAATAGTTCTGAAGTTTAACATACTCGTCTTTTAGCAAAGAGAGATGAAGCTGAAGTTTAATGACATCACCTGAAGCATTATAATAATAATACCCAGAGTTACAACATTTATTATCAAGTTTGTAGTGCAAAAAACACCCAAGTTGATGATAAAGGTAAACATAGCTATCCTAAAATTAAGAAAAAAAAATATTTAAAATAATTATTCTGACAATCTGTGATCAAGGAAAATCTATAAACTTTATTTAATTCTGGACCCCTTATTTGTTATTCATGAGAATAAGTGGATTTTTTATTAAGGAGTAATTTGGTGCTCACAATAACTGGGAGAAAGTCTATGTGAAGTGTAATTTAAGCACACAAAAAAACCAAGCTGTGTTTTGTGGTTTGATTTCAATTCAGGGTTGCCACTATTTTCTTATTACAAAATTCCCTGTGTTTTCCAGGTTTTCTAGAGTAAATTTTCATTTTTCCAGACACCTAATAGATATCATAAATATAATTATAGAGGCATTAATTTTTTTTTAGAGAAAATTTTAGAAATGAAGAGTGTTAATTTGTCATTGAAGGCATGTTATAAATTGTGCAAGGTAAACACATGTTTAAGAATTATTTGGAAAAGGGATGAGAAATGAATGACATACATTTTCTAGAAGGAAAAAGTGGTTATAGCTGCTGTAGGCCCTAAATGGAATGAAAGAAGTAAAAAAGGGGGAAATACCAAAAATATTTAGCAGGCAAATACATGCATATAGCGGATTTGTTATCCCGAAATTGTAAAATTATTCCTTCATCTGTAGATGAAAGTATGTATGATATAGTACATGTTATAGGGACAACCTCCGATGTTCAACCATTCTTACTTGCAAAGTACAAGAAAAATACAGTTGTGGACTCTGTTTTGAGCAAAGTATTTAATTATTACATTAAAGGTTGGCCTAAGTCATTGTCATCAGATTGCTCAGAGCTGAATCATTATTTTACCCTCAGAAAAGACATTGCAGTCCATGATGGGCTTCTTTACTAGGATGAACGTCTATTAGTTCCATTTAAACTGAGGCGCTTCACCCTTGAGATGCTTCATGCAACACACCTCAGTTTTGAAAAAGTCAAGGCTCAAGCATCCCGCAGCTTCTATTGGCCAGGAATCAACTCTGATTTGAAAAATTGTATACTTGCGTGCCCAACATGCAATCGATTTCAACGGTCTAAAATAAAGGACCCGCTGCAACCTCATGACATCCCTGATCTACCCTTTGCTAAAGTTGCTGCTGATTTTGCGGATTATAATGGTGACAGCTATCTAGTTATTGTGGACTACCATTCGCGGTGGATTGAGGCTGAGAAGGTCCTGAGTAAGTCTGCTTCCACTGCTATAAGTAAGTTCAAACCAATCTTTGCACGTTTTGGGATTCCCAAACAATTCATGTCTGACAACCAACCTTTTGACTCATATGAATTCAAAGTATTTGCTCAATCATGGAATATTGAATTAGTAACCTCCAGTCCTCACTATCCCCGCAGCAATGGTTTGGCTGAGAAAGCGGTTGGAATATTCAAATTGATGTTAAAAAAGGCACAATGACCGTGGAGACTTTCCACTTTTTCTTCTGGATTATAGAAATAGCCTAGTGGCAGGTCTCCCATACTCACCTGCTCAGCTTCTTCAAAGTCGCACCCTCAATTCTAGATTGCCTGTACAGGATTGCCGATTGAAGCCAGAAATAATTATTGATGATGCAGTGACTGCGAAAGTAGGGCAATCGTTACATTATGACAAAACTGCTCGATCCCATGAGCAAGTTTTTAACCCTGAGCAGTATGTCTTTATTTGGAACAACAAACTTTGGTTTTGGGAAGAGGGCAGTGTGGTTAAGATATTGAAAAACAGATCTTATCTGGTGTGTATAAAAGGATAACTTTATAGATGAAATTCACTTCATATTAGGCCTAGGCACTCTGGTAATGACATTTCCTGTGAAGATCATGATAGGGTGAGGAGCTTTGGTGATGATATGGGTGAACTTGAGGGATTAAAGGTAACACAACCATCCTCTCCTAATAACGAGCCAGAGGAGATAATAGCCTCAACTTCTCAGTCTCCTAATTCAGAAATGAATACTGTGCCTCTTGGAACTAGTCTGCCTAATATTGTTACAAGGTCTGGTAGAATTGTCCACCCACCAAAACGCCTTGACTTATGATTCCTTGTTTAGCGCCTAACTCAGAAAAGAGTTTTATTGTGTTTGTCAGTTGGCCTCACTGTGTATGATACTTTTGGTGTTTGTTCTAACATGGATTTAGTTTATAACCTTCATTGTATGATTGATTCTGTCTTGAAATTGTTGACCATGGCTCAAAGTTAATTTTGTATGGGATGATAAAAAAAAATCCCGGTTTTTTCGTGACACAAAAAAATTCCCTGTATTTTCCCGGAGTTTCCCTGTTTCCCAGGTGCGTGGCAATTCTGCAATTGCAGGACAACTACATTGATGGCATTATTTTAAAGTCAAATATATATTGGAGTAGAAAAGTCATGTTTAAAAGTAGTGTCTCAAACTGATGAAAAAAAGTATTCCCCCTTCTTGTGGCAATAAATCCTCATGAAAATACCTAATAGGTCTGAAAATTTGAGACATAAATATGTGGTTAATTTTCTGAAGATGGATAACAGTACAAATAACATATTTATTGAACAAATAAAGAGTCATATAAATTCAGGATGTGCTCATGAAAATTGTTGTGACCAAGATGTGGGTGAGTTGTCAAAGAGTTATTAAGCCAAAACAAAGAATGTTTTGCCTCCAAATTATCTGAACTTGGAGATATAAACTTAACAAAAATGAGTAGTACTGTGGATTTACCAAAATTTCAATCCATAATGAATCCTTGAACTATGCAGTTAAAGTAATTCGTCCCAAAGGTCCCCATGCAAGTTGAAAACCTGAATATGTTATGAATGGTAGCCTACTTAAATATAATGTAGTTTTGGTATATATATTTGTCTAAAAGGATAACTAAAACTAAACGGGTTCTGCTTATGAAAATAAATATTTGAGAAAATGACTTCTGCTTTAGCTAGGACATACATAAAAAAAATGTAATTACATCAATTGTGAATTAACTTACTAAGAACACAATTTATTATAATATAAATGATGCTTGATAGATGGTGTTGCTAGTCAAAGTACCGCAATCATGCATCTATGAATAAATGTAACTTAAATCCATTTAAGTTGAGGACTCGTCAGTAATATACAAGGAAAATATTCAATAATAAAGTGTGAAGGAGTGAGAGCCTCAGGTCTTTGGGATTAATTTCAAATCCCAGATAGGTGTATTTAGAGTGTGGTTTTTTTAGCGCTGCATCTTACTACTCATTCAGGTTACACGCTTATCATATGTAATAATTACGCTAGTGGTTTATGTGTGAGGAAGGTTACATTTATATAAGTGTGCCCACATTTGTGTGGA
This sequence comes from Timema shepardi, assembly GCA_902151425.1. Lineage (NCBI taxonomy): Eukaryota > Metazoa > Arthropoda > Insecta > Phasmatodea > Timematidae > Timema > Timema shepardi. The sequence continues at coordinate 75,156 of CABFVX010001323.1, read as the reverse complement.
AGGAGAGTTAAAAAAATAAGCAGTCTAGTCTACTGTGAGAGCAACGCCTTAGACCATGCGGCCACTAAAGCGGCTAATAGTGGGGTTCTTAACCACTTCTAGAGCAGTATTTCCATACTCTCCCAAAACTGTAATGTCTGTGTACTCCCTTAAGTTTTATACATCTGATGTCCTAATTGGGTTAAGTTGTAGATAGTCAAAATAAATAAGATGTATTGTGCCGTAGGCATCTGGCAGTCATGATGAAAAACTAAGGTGCTAGTGTCAAACTTCGCGCAACTTCGCTCAAGGCTTCAAGCCATCACATTTGAGTCGCTTAGAGGATACCAGACTGCTAAGTAACAAAGAGGTAAGAAAGAGGTGTGAGAGGTTTTCTCTCACTCATGTCAGTCAGTCTTGATCTTGGCTAGCCATACTCACACTATAAACACACAGGTTGAGCCAGTATATATTGAAATTGTATAGTAAAATAATTATATCCTCGGGACTCTTAGTATGGTAGGTGTCACATTTGTGCACATTAAAGTATCTCCAGCCAAAGGGTAGCAGATGGCACAGTATGGTATAGCACCCAAAAAAATTATAAGAATCTAGATATAGGGTTGAATGTAGTGAATAGAGGTATCATGTCATTTACCAATTTATTGGTGTATTGATAGGTATGCATCTATGCCTCTCTTAAATTCATATGGTAAAGGTATAAAAACATAAAGGTATACCAATAAGCCCAAAATTATATAAATATTTCAATCTTAGTGATTTAAATGTTGAGATGCAAGGCCTGCTTGTAAAAATCTGAGCAACTGGACAGGTGTTGAATCAAGTGTGCGAGATGAACCATGTTTGTCTGATCACCATTATATTAATATGAAAATCCAAATATATAAATGATTTAAGTGTGTGACTTTGGTTTAGCAGAGAATTATGTGCAGGCTTATCAAACAAATATTATGAGTTAAAATCTCTCAAAAGCCACTAAAAATCTCAAATTTTGTGTTGTAGACACTGGCCTTGGCCAGTGTTAAGTGTGGCCCTTAAATTCTACAAAGCTGAGAAAACTTTCATTTGAAAGCTCTTAAAGAGGGATTTAAAAGGTCAAGTAGGCACAGTATTTAGTCACACCTTAGTTACCTTTATTGATGAGGCAACTCGCTATACCAGAGTGTATTTCCTGAAAAATAAAAATGAAGTCTTAAATACTTTTACAGAATTTAAAAATGAAGTAGAAAATCTGACAGAAAAAAAGATTAAATATCTTCAAAGTGACAATGAAAGGGCAGAATATAGAAATTTGGAGTTTGACAAATTCTTATCAGATTGTGGGATTAGAAGACGTCTTTCCGTTGTAAGATCACCCCAGCAAAATGGATTGGCCGAACGAAAAAATAGGTCACTGCAGGATAAGGCCAGATGCCTACTACTGGAATCAAATTTGCCCCACTCATTTTGGGCTGAGGCCATCAATTGTGTAAATTATTTATTAAATCGCAGCCCATCCAGGATTCTGAAAGGTGAAACTCCATATCAAAAGTGGACTGGTCATGTACCTTCAGTTCATCATCTTCAAGTTTTTGGATACAAAGCGTTCATGCACAACAAGGACCCCAACAGAAGAAAATTTGATTCAAGAGCCAAAGAAGGCATTTTTGTCGGATACTCTGAAGTATCAAAGGCCTATCGTATTTGGGTGCCATCCCAAAGAAAGATTTCAATTGCGAGAGATGTAAAAATAATTAACAAGCTCTACTATGAATCCAACCAAGAACCCTCAAGGTGTGAATACTGTGAACAACAATCAAATACGCCGAAAAAGGAAGAAAACAGTAACAGTCAAGAGATTTCAGTAATAAGGAATGACGAAAATTTAGATGAAATTAATGTAGTCGCAAGTGACAGAGAAGAAAACAATGAAGGATCTGAAGATAGCTTTGAGGAAGAAGAAGTTGAGGAAGAAGGACAAAGATGTTTAAGACCAAGAAATACAATTAGACTACCCCCTTGGATGAATGATTATGACATGTCAGCATTATGTGAAGTTAAGGAAGCTCTAGAAGGGCCAGATGCGGAAGAATGGCATGAAGCCATAAAAAATGAAATCAAAGCCCATATAAAGAATGATACTTGGGAATTAGTGACAAAACCAAATGGAGCAAATGTAATAAGTTCTAAAATGGTGCTAAAAAATAAGTATAAACAAAATGGCGATCTTGAGCGGAGAAAAGCACGTCTTGTAGCTCGAGGATTCTCACAAAGACCAGGACTCGACTATGGAGAGACGTATGCCCCAGTCGCCAGATTAAGCTCTATCAGAACTCTTCTTGCTGTAGCAGTCGAAGAAAATCTAAAAATAAATCAACTTGATGTCTCAACAGCTTTCCTTAATGGGGATATAGACGAAAAATTATTTATGCAAAAGCCAGAATTTCTAGAAAGAATCCTATGCAACATCATGGTTGAAGAAAGTGCTAATGAAGACTCCACCATGTTCAAAAAGGTAAAGAAAATGCTTGAAGAGCTACGCAAACAAAATGGTGAAAAGGTATGTCGTCTTAAGAAGGCGTTGTATGGACTAAAGCAAGCAGGACGCCAATGGTTCTGTAAATTAGATTCCAAACTTTGTAAATTAGGATTCATCCCTTCACAGGCTGATCCTTGCATCTACATTATGATCAGAGGGAGAGAAAAAATACTGGTTGCAATTTATGTAGATGATGTAATCATTGAATCAAATAGTCAAGAAAAATTGAATCATATAAAGAAGGAGCTTTTGAACGAATTTGAAATGAGAGATTTGGGAAATCTCCAATACTGTCTTGGTATAGAATTCGACTGTAAAAATGGAACTATTTCAGCTTCACAGAAGAAATACATTGATGAGATCCTTCATAAATTTAATATGGAGACCTGTAATCCTGTCAAGACTCCCATGGTTCCGGGACTAAAGTTTACCAAGGCGTCAACAGAAAACCTACCAAATTTTCCATACCAAAATCTGATTGGAGCCCTTATGTATCTCGCAACAGGTACAAGACCGGATATTTCACATTCGGTAAGCTACTTAAGTCAATTTAATAATTGTTTTTCTAAGGAGCATTGGCTAGCAGCAAAAAGGGTCCTCCGTTACCTTAAAGGTACCAAGGAACTGTCTCTGATCTTCCAAAAGACTGGAGAACCATTGACCGGATATGCTGATGCAAATTGGGGATCATGCTCCAGTGATAGAAGATCGTACACAGGATACTGTTTTAAGTATGCAGGTTCAATGGTCAGCTGGGAATCCAGAAAACAAAGAACCATTGCTCTATCTACCCAAGAAGCTGAGTACATGGCCTTAACAGAAGCGGCAAAGGAGGCAATGCATTTGAGGCAACTGCTGAACGACATGGGATCTTGTCAACAAGCCATCCAAATCTTCAATGACAACATGTCTGCCCAAAACTTGACAAAGAATTCTATAATAAGTTCCCGATCAAAGCATATAAGTATAAAAGAACACTTTATTCGTGAGAAGGTTCAAAATGGGGACATTGTTGTGACATACAAGCCTTCTGAATCCATGGAAGCAGATATTTTTACAAAGGGCTTGGCAAGCCCAAGACACACCATCTTGAGTCAAGCTGGTGGACTACATCCTCGGCTCTAACGAGTGAGGGGGAGTGTTGGGACTTGAGTAATTCCATCCACTCAATAGAGCATTTTAGTAGGTGAGTCTTGACCTGCAAGAAGATGAGCAGTGCCTTCTAAATGTTCTTTAATGTCTTATTTTACTTTGTTTTATTATTATCTATGATGTATATATGATCTGTACTATTGATTACAAGAATGAACAAATAATTATTATTATTAGCACCACGTCTTACTACCCGTTCGGGTTATACACACTTACGCTAATGTGTAATGGTAGGGTGATTGTGAGATGAAATGAAGGACCTACAGTTTAACGTGGAATCCGAACCACGGTGGAGGCCTGGCATTCCTCACATTCACAAGATGGCTTGTCAGAGGTGAAGGAAGGGTTTGGAAATCAGATAAATCTTTGCCGGGACCGAGGATTGAACCCCGGCCGCCAGCATAGAAGTCTGACACCTTACCCCTAAACCACCAGGTCACCGGACAAATAATCATGAACAACTTTGTTTTGTGTTTTAAATATGTACAAGATATGGAAACCATTAATTGATGTCATACTACCATTTACAACAAGTAATTTTTTTTAAATATATAAAAAATTGTTTTGAAGTTTAAATGATTGGTACATATCACCTACCAAATTTCTTCAAAATAAAAAAATGGTTTGGCAAAGCCCATTTGTTGATTTAACATGGAATGACCCTGAATGGTTTTTCCTAAATGGTATATCATTGGAATAATTATCATGTATGTGTTTGATCTGAGTAAACCATAGAAATCCTTAGATAAAAATAATAAAAAATAGATAAAGTCCAGCCTACTTTTTATGTGTAGCAGATATATTTAAAGTTCAGTTTTTTTGGCTACAAAATTATTATGTTGGAAGCCCATACACCATTAATCCTCTAAAATAAAAGGTAGTGGGGGGTTTGAAAAGTTTTGTCTGAACAAAGTTTTTATTCACATGTCAGTCGAACATATATAGCAGAATCTGCTTGAGTGGTGCAGCAATTCACAAGCTATATTATTATTATTATTATTAGCACCGCGTCTTACTACCCGTTCAGGTTATACGCACTTACGCTAATGTGTAATGGTAGGGTGATTGGGAGATGAAATGAAGGACCTACAGTTTAACGTGGAATCTGAACCAGGGTGGAGGCCTGGCATTCCCCACATTCACAAGATGTCTTGTCAAAGGTGAAGGAGGGGTTTAGTAATCAGATAAATCTTTGCCGCAACCGAGGATTACAAGCTATAAGAAATGTATTTAGTTTTATCAGTCTTTGATTAGCATATGTAAATAGCTGATAGTGACGTAGACCTATTTTGTTAGTGGAAAAACATATATTTAAGATTAATATTACAATGGATGTTTTATAATATTTGTGTTTTGTCATGAAATAAATCAAAAAAGAATGTTAATGATACAAACGCTTTTTTAACAAGTTATATTTCAAATCATTTCACACCTGTGGAAGTATTTGTATGTTAGTATATACCTTTAAAGGTGCACACACACTGATTTAAATGGTTGGCTTAGGTATTTGTGCACTGATTGCGTTGGTTGGTTTTGAAATTTTATTGGGTCTCAAAAGATGATTTTATGTCGCAGAAAATGGGAAAGTTAAGTTAGCCTATTTCAAGTTGCGCTGAGCAAACAACACTGATGAATCTGAAATCTTATGATTGGTTTAGAACTCATTGGTTGATTAAATACCAACTTTTACATTTCTGCTCTGCTCTTATTAACACGTAAATTCATATTAGGCTAGGCAGGACCCAATTGTGAAAACTAATTATTGAATTGTATTCATGAGTGAAACCTTGAGCAGTTTAAGAGTAATGGCTGTTATTCATTCAATTGGTATGGAAAAAAAAGAGGCTGAATATATCAATCCCTAACTTAAATTGTTTTATTGTAAATATGAATTAGGCTAACTTCTCTTTCAATGTTCAATAACCAAACCCTTCCTTCAACTCTGACAAGACATGTATTAATCACAACGTTAAGTTAATGCATCGTGATCGCTTCCATTTAAACACATGCGGAGGTCCTTTACGTTAAGTTATGTTAAGTTGATCGTGATCCCGGCATAAGAAACAGTGCTAATAATAAAAATAATAAAGTTCAATAATTGTTTGAGCATGTTTTATTTAAAGAAAAATAAAGCACATGTTTTTGTGTATGAATATGTAGCTTAACATGAGTACCGGTATGTAGGGAACACAATTTAAGGGCAGTGTTTTTGCAGTTTTTAAATCAAAACTCCTTTTGGCCAGAATAAATAAAATATTTATTAAGCCTAAGTAGAAACACAAACCTACTTTGGTGGCTGCATGGTCTATGACGCTACCTCGCAGTAGACTAGACTGGCGATGATGGGGAGAACGAGGTTTGAATCTCGGATAGATGTTAAGAGGGTACTTTTCCAAAATCGTTTTCCACTCTCCCTCAAAGCAAGTGCGAGTACACATTCTAAAAATATAGCCTTACAAAATCCTAAACATCATTAGCGTAATTAGTACCACCTACATATGGGTACAAACCGAACGGGTAGTAAGACGCGGTGATATGAATAAGTATATTCCATTCACGATAGAAATTACTCTCTGAAAGGTCTTTTTTCCTACAAATATCCTACTATATAGTAGATTTATGGTAGGGAAAAAGGCCTTTCCGAAGTCAATTCCTCCAGTGAATGGAATATAGTAACACAAGTTTAATTTTCTTCACGTGTTGATTTCAACCGATGTTGAAAACCGTCATGAGCATAGCGGAATTAGATTAACCTTTAATAAAAAAAAGTTGTCATATTTCAGGACACCCTTGAAAAATAATCAAGATATCAATATATCACCATGTGAACCAATTTTGACAGATGACACTCTGACAGAATTTGTAAATAATTTTTTAGACAAAATCAAACTCTCATAAGACAATATAGACTGACAAGAATATCTATAAATATTCATAGTTTTTAATGCTTACTTTTAACTGAATTATCCATATTTGAACCAAACACATGTAAAATCTGTAAATATAGGCGGTTAAAATGTGCAGACACCTTTAAATACAGATAGAGAAACTAGAGGTGAAACTTTTAAACGATACGAAGCTACTTCTAATATACCTATTATTGCTAGACTTCACGTAGAGTGCGCTACTGATCAGTAAATATCAAAGATTTATAAAGTGTAGGTTAAAGGCAATGCATTAATTTTTAGACGTTGATGGCGCTGGTGAAAAAATGTTAGGTCATGTTGTGGCAAAATTTTGAAATTCTTACAGGTTGTAAGGCAGAGGGATGTTGGTTCAACACCTTATAATGTTAAAAGTATCTAATCTCTGTCCAACTCAAAATAAACACTTGAAAATGAGCTAGCCTATACTAAATCGTAATATTTCGTTCTGCGTTCATATTTCAAAACTACAAGCCTGAGCATAGTGAGAGTATAATATGGGAGGAGAGGGGTGGGTTCAAAATCGTGGGCTTATGACATCATGTTAAGCGTTACTATTAAACCATAAGAAATAAGGGCATTGTTATTTTATACAGTAGAAGTGGAACTTTATTTTGCAAGAAGGGGGGGTGCGCAAGAGACAAATAAGGTGTTTTTTGTTTGTTTGTTTTTACTTTATATCCACCTCTCCCCCAGTTAATATTAGCAAATTGAATGCTCCTAGAAGCTATTTGTAGGTGTCCACAATTAAAGAATTTTTGAAAATTATAATCTTTTTTTAGCATCTACTTATAATAGTGATCCGTCCAAAGAAAGGTTGTTTGTAGTAGTCCTCTTTCAGCAAATTTTGGAAAATTTTGATGCTTTTAAAAGTTATTTTAAGAAGTGCTACCAGAATTGTTTTTATGAATTAGATTACCAGTACCTAGAATATATTTGATATGGTCCTCAACCAGGATTTGTTTTGAAAATCAAATGTCTCTAAAGGCTATTTAAAGAGGTCTTTCACCAGCAATTTGTCAAATTTAATGCCCTTAGAAGCTATTTTGAATGGCCCTCGGCTGGATATTTTTTACTAGGCGTTTTTGGAAGTTATTGAAAGTGGTCTTCCACCAACATATTTTTGAGAATAGAATGTTTTTTTAAGTTAATTGGAGTAGTCCTCAATTGGATTATTAAAAATGAGGTATGACTCTAAAAGAATTTTAGAGTGATGTTTGTCTGGAAATTTTCTGAAAATTAAACGCCTCTAGAGTCTATATGAAGTGGTTCTTCCCTCGCATATTTTTAAAAGTGAGTGCTTTTATGAGTTAAAACTTCGTAAAATTTCGGGAGGGAGGTAAGAGTTGAACCCTATAACCTCCCTCCCTCCAACTAAGACTACAAGTTAATCCACCAAACTAACTAATTGCTTAACCTTCAAAATGCCAATAAAATCTATCTTGGTTAGGAATATTAACATTTTATGATTGTATATCTTATATTACTTTGGCACCATTGAATAGTAGACCTATAGCAAAGTAGAACTATGTCATATATTACTAAGAACCAAAGCTCTCCTGATGTGAAATTACATAATGTACTTTAATTTTTAACTATATTTCCGCTCTTACTAAACAAAGATTTACAAATCGGCAATAGCAAAACCTGAAATAAGCTACAGTAGCCCCATGACTTCTTTGGTGCTGACTAATAGCTCACGGCTGACTTCTGACAGTCACCATTTAGGTAAATACCTAAATTTTGACCGTCAGAAGTGACAGCTGCTAAACACATGTTTTTGCAGATCATATGGTTAGGCGTAGGTATACATAATTTGGTGTGGTAACTTTTCAAATCAACTGTATTAATTTTGACAAAATTTGTGCATTTAAATTATAACCGAGTGCTTCTTTTATCAGAATTTTTATTTACATATTTGAAAACCCTAATAAAAACTAATTTACGGTGGATGAAAATTCTTTTTCTTCTATTTTCTGCCATATCCTTATTTTTAACTGTCCCTCTTCAGCATCGAGCAATAGTCAGTGATCATGTTGACATTCTACATCTCTTGGTATGTCAAATCCATTTCTTTAATGTTTTGTTGAAACTTATCCCCTTGTTTCTCGCTAACACTTCCAAGATTTTTAGGATGATATACGATGTTGGAGTGTAAAAAAATTACCTTGACAGACAATTACAGCCAAGCTTAGTTGGCCAAAACATTGTCAAATTTATTTTTGTATTCTGAATAAATGTTGTTCCCTAGGAAGTTCTCAACAACAGACCTGAAGCTAATCCATGCCTTTTTTTTTACTTCATTCATAGTTACCTCAAAATCTCCGTCCCCCATCAGTTTGCGAATTTGAGGTCCACAAAAATACCTTGTTTTAAATGCACTTGTTTGGTCGATGAGAATTTAATACACATATATTTGTAGCTGGGTCCTTCATGAGATAAATTTTCACCATTTGTTTTATTGATCTCAAATCGATGTACAAGGGTGTTAGAAGAGAGTTTGGGAGGACTACCAGTGGTTCATGAACAATGTTTTTCGACCCAAACAACAAACCGCCCCTCTTTGGCCAGTGCTTGTTTATTCCTTGCCCTACTATCCCACACACACACACACACGCGCGAGCGCAAACAAGGAATTTTTTGTAGCCAGATTGCTTTTCAAGAAGAATAGATTAAGGTCACTGTACCATCAAAATTTTATTTTACAATTTTAACAAGTGTCTAATTATAAGCTATAAAAAATGAATCATTAGATTCAAATAATTACCGTACAGTTCACGAGTTATAAAGAGTCAAACTTGATATTATGTGCTTTTTGCGTACAATTATAAAGGTAAAGTAATTAATGTATGGGTCTGAAATTTAGTATAATTATACATTCATACGAGGTGTACACAATGAAATTTTCATAATATCTATAAAATTAATAATGTCAATAATATTAAAATAAAATAAATATATATATATATTATTAAGATAATATACTATTACCTAATATTAATATTATTAGTATTAATATATACTAAAACCTAATATTAATATTATTAGTATTAATATATACTAAAACCTAATATTAATAGTATTAATATATACTATAACCTAATATTAATACGTATTAATATTTCATTGAAATATTCATATTATTAATATAATTATTGTTAGTAATAATAATAATATATGTATTAGTAGATTATAGATACTATTTTAATATCCCTAATTTTTATATTTTATGCTACTTGCATGTCTATTGTTTACTGTCAGTAATAAGCTTATACCTTTGATACGCATTTTAAAATGCAATAGTTTTATTTTTCAGCATTTCGAATTATTTTTAATTTTAGCTACCGTACTTCAGGTACCAATAAAAATCTGGCCAATAAGTGGCCTAATAATATTACTTACCTGTTTCTTCCAACAATGAGCTTTAATGTATACCTCATGTGGGCTGCGTGACACCTTTTGTCATCAGTGGTGCACTTGTGTTTAGGAGTGTCGGCCACTTGGGGGTATTTAACAACTAGCAGTTGGCCATTATGTAATATATTGGTTATTTAACTTTCCCTCAATTTGCACATGATTACCGTGTGTAACCCCTCTCATATCAGTGGATTGATAGTTTCTCAGTTGTTGTCTATATCTGAGCCCACATATTGACCACTGTCAGCCAACTGAAGGTGTCTTCTCGAGTCCCCCAACCATGGACCCAGGTCACAGACAAGGAAAGACATATCCACAACCGCTAGGTTAAAAGTGTTGTGCTCCTTTTTGAGGCTTTACTCCTTCAACGTTGGTTTCGGTATGTGTGGTCCCCAGCGACTACAGTGCAATCAAGTGAGCATTTCTTAAACGACTCACTTTAAACTCAAATTTACCAGAAGACAGATACAAAATATGCGCACCCCAAGTTAACCAGTCAGCTGGTGGTCACCGAGCAAGCTTCAGCCTTCAGGTAACGCCCTCCCCCGTCTCTACACTTCTTCCCATCCCTAAGTAACATAATCCTGCCACACAAATAAGTTTACTCTGATTACACATTACAAAGAAAACTTGAAACACAATGGTCCTTTTCTTCTTTTTTTTAACTAAGGAACTACTGTTGGCTGCAAATATAATTGTTAAGGAAGGAGCAAGCACTGAGGAGAATTTCAGAGGTTTAGAAATACCAATTTATTTAAGAAGGGGGCTAGATATTTTTAAATATTCTTTTCACCAAAATGAAGGCGAAAGTTCTGAGTAGTTAAAATGTTGAGAATGTAATTAAAAATGTGTGATATATTATATAGAATCGTAAAAAACAATTCCACAAATTGTGACCATATCAAAACATGACTTTATTTGATAGAGAAAGGCTAGATACCATACCGCGTGGCCATTAATGCAGGTCTATAATAGCTATTTGAGGTTATGTATTTAAAATCATTCTTGTATATTTGAAATAATTTAAAAACTGGTATTTTCCAGGAGTAAATTAAGATACCCACACTCAAGTATTTTAAGTTAAAACAAAAAATAGCATGGTTTTAAATAGTTCTAAGAGTTTCTGTTATTCAAAATTACGTAGTAAACACAAGTGTTAAACTATTGTATTTTGTGTGCGTACATAAATGCAGGCCGGATAGTAATATAAAGATATTGAAGACAAATGAGCCGGTCAGATATGTCTCGCGGGGCGTGAGTTTGCGAATCCTGCCTTATCATTCGACCACTGGAGTGGGTTCTCTCTCTTAATAAAAGTAAGATCAGTTCGAAATTTTAATTAACCATATAGGGCCCATACGTATTATTTCACATATTTTGTTATTAAATGAATGGTATTTTAAATAGGAACTAATAAGTATGAAACTATACAATACAATTTTAACGTTATTTTATCCTCACAAATTAAGATTCGATATTTATTTGTTTTACCGTTCGATATTTTAAATATGTTGCTGGCTATCTTGCATACCAGATAGAACGGAAATGTAACTGTAAGCTCTGCGAGAATACATTAACAAAGTGTGATGAAAACAATTGAGTAAGGACATGATTATCAAAATTTTCATAGAGCAAATCTCAATAAAGGGCAAGATGTCTTAGGGAATCTCAAATTTCCTACAGATATGTTCACACACGTGTCCTAGAAACATTTATTGAGCAATTTCCTGATGTGCAACACAAAAAAAGTATTGTACGTACATAGGAAAGGCATTGCAAAAAATTAGGATAATATACCCTCTCTGGCTTAAACAATGCAATAAACACAAGCTACTTTGCGCTAATCCCCCTCCTTAAAGCTAGAATCTGCAATCATTTGCTCTGGACTGCTAAGGATAATATTTAATATTTAGGTAAACCGACGCAGAAAATGTGAAACATATTACACTGCAACACATAACGGATCTTCGTTGACCAAGTGACAGCTCATGGACCGAGTTAAGTCTACTAGTGGATCGGTTACGCTTACATCGGTAAACGCATCACTCAACTCATGCAGTATCTTGAGAAGATTCGGCCAACGTATTTCGTTAGCACTCAGTGTAAGGAACATCTACGGCTTGCCCAGCTGGCGTATCATCGCGAAAAGATCCATCTTGCGATCCATCCAATACTGCACAGAATTTGGTAAAGATTTGAGAAATGCAAGGTTCTTATCGACACACTCATCGACGAACGTACGATCTTGCAGCATTTTTGCGAGTGATATTGGCAGCCTGTGGTATGCATCGAAACATACTATATATGCCTTCGACGACACGCAACCGCATGATTTTCATGGCCATGTACAAAATGTGCTCGATTTGACACCGCGACGATCACTTCTTCGTATCTCGCTTGTTGCGATCATGAACGGGGTAACGCGCACATCCGAGTTGAACTGCCTACCAGTATTGTAGTATATCAAAGGAAACGATAGTTCTTCGGCATACACGTCGTAAATTATGTTCAGCGGCGTTGAATGCTGACCTGGAGCAATGTCGAGACAATGTTCTTCATTCCAAAGCATAGTGTGCTGCCTTGCAAGCGGAACCTCCGACGCCGGTGCACTTCTGTCACACTGTATATTCTCGATCGGATCATCATCAGTGGCGTTGGCTGGAACACAATTGGTTACTGTGTTAGCATAAAACGAATCCCAGTGTACTGTAATCTTGTAGTGCTTATACAATGGTTGACCAAGTAAGAATTGTAGCCAAGCTTTTACCACTGAATTTTTGACCACGCCGTTCAGATACGTGGATTTATGTATCATGTTCTTCTTTATGTTAACATTGAACGCCTGATCATCGTCCAATTGACGCGGTAGCTGTTGCACCATTGTGTCCACATCCACGGGTACATTAATAACTTGTCCGATGATACCATAGCTGCCGTCGTAACGCAACCTACGTATCTGCATGAATGGCAGTCGCGGTGATACTAGACGTGCACTGATCGGATCTAATGCGGACAACCCGTGTTGCTTAGGTGGATACACAAAACCGTTCGAACGTGACAACGTTGGCACTTTGTCCGAGTCCAGTGATTTTTTTACACGTACCGCACAGTTTAAAGACGCTACTGGCTCTTCAGGGAAAGTATTTTTAAGCAGCGGTAAGTGTTTGTCTGTTGTTAGCTTCAATGAGCGCAGAAACCATAGACGATCACACACATCACACTTATGTCCGAATGGATTGTTGACAAACGTCGTAGTGAAACGTGCACTAGCTGCTGCCCAATGTATCTTCATAATCGACGATCGAACACAATCTATGCCTATACAGTCCGTTGGCGATGTAGAAGCGATTTCATCATCCACTTGCATAATTTCAACCGCCCCAGCTGCAGATGTACTGGCACCGTCGTTGATCCGCTTGGCCGCATTCATTCTTTTACGTTCCCGGCACTGCTTGACTCGGTCATATGGCGTTTTATTATTACCATTCGATGTTTCTTGAGAAGCCCTTTCCAACCGTATATGATCTCTGTATGTGGTTTTGGCTTTTCGACGCGTATAGGCCGACATTAAATATTTTTGATAATTTTTTTTTATTCTAACACCTTATTATATTCACTGTCACTACTTTAAATTAATGTTTTATATACAATCGATAGATTTTGACGACAGCTGACGATTAAAACCTAAACGAACATCGTAGCTTCTCCGAGTCAAAAGTTATACTAATTGCAAATCTCGATACGCAGCAAAATAACCTCAAAATGGCGGTGCTTCCCCCTCCACCACGCGCGATGCGTCACTGTTCTTGCTTATTCGCTTATCGTAATGAATTCTTTGATTCTCTAGCTATCCAGTGGTATAACTTAATTTTGTATGTAGAGGATAGATTCGAAACTACAACGCCCAACTGTATTTTTGTTATTTTTTTATTCTAACACCTTATTATATTCACTGTCACTTCTTTAAACTTATGTTTTATATATAATAAATAGATTTTGACGACATCTGACGATTAAAACTCAAACGAACATAGTAGCTACTCCGAGTCAAAAGATATACTAATTGCAAATCTCGATACGCAGCAAAATAACCTCAAAATGGCGGCGCTTCTCCCTCCACCGCGCGCGATGTGTCACTATTCTTGCGTATTGTAATGCATTCTTTGATCCTTTAGCTATCCAGTGGTATAATTTAATTTTGGATGTAGAGGATAGATTCGAAACTACAACGCCAAACTGTATCCCCCGATTTTGTTATCATTATGTTTTTTGGATTTCCCCCGTATGGAAGCAAATTTAAAGACGTATTCACGTCAAAAACCTTTACTTGAAATATATTTTTATAAAATCAATAGGGGGCTGTCCATAAATTACGTAAGGTTTTTTTTCATTATTTGTACCCCCCTCCTCCCAAACTCCCCCTAGCATATCACTTGTATATTTTGTTTGTATTATATTGACAACAAAATGTAAAATATAAATGCAACTTTACAACTTAAGTATTTAAATTTAATTACTGATATATTTAGTGCACCGTGTCTTACTTCCCATTACAGCTATCCGCGTATTTATTCCAATAGATTAAGAATGAGGAAGGTAAAATTTTTGGGAAATGTGCCCATATTTGCGTTGAAGGAGGATTATAAGCATTTTAGGACAAAAACACTAATTACATACGATCGGGATTCGAATCCTCATATCCCAGTTATTTACATTCAAGTCTAATGAAAAAGTGAGTCCTAAAGAATTGTGACCGCAGAAGCTGGTCACAAAATATTTAATAATTAATTTACAAGTGCATTTCCAAGACTTGTGTCACTTACGTTTAAACTGTCGAAGCACTGGCATTATATATTTGGGTCCAACACTCTCAATTGTTTGAAAAGTTTTGTTCAATAAAAGGGGAGTGAGACGGAGACCACTACCTGGACTATTGCACTCGGAGAGACAGCAGCTCTTAGCTCTCAGCTTGTCTTTCTCACGAAGAACAATTTGAGAGTGAGTTGCTTAAAAGAATTCACACTTGGAAGCGCTGTTATCACTGGATATTTTAAGTTCTACCTGACTCGAGGGGTGCAGCAAATCTCCCATAAGTTTGTATATCTGTTATTTCCTTGTCTGTGCCCCAGGTTCATCACGTAGCAAGCTAGTCGCTCACAATTCCCTACTGTGGATACCCTCTGGACAACTTGTTGACCAATTTTTAGCACTCACTAGCTTCTTATGGTCCAAACATGAAATATATATATACTCGTATATTGACAAGTCAAACAACATGTCGCTAGCAATAGCGATTTTTATGGTTTTAAATAAATCTTTTCATTCTCCATGCGAGTGGATCACATAAATAATTCTTACTTTTGATCCACTCTTGACCCATTTGGAAAATGTGTCTAAAACTACATGTTTGTTACTTTGGAAATACTTTAATAGAAATGTCTTATTTATTTACTGTTATTAGTAATTTGTGCTACAATTGTCTTATATAGTAAAATTAATCAACTTTGTATCCTAATAAACTTTAAACGATCATATCTTTAAATTGAGTAAAACAATTATCATTCCATGATTATTCCAACATAATTTAAATATTTTGCCATTTGATAAAATTTAACTATGGATTAATCTAATGACCTTTAAACAATCTCATTGGTTGAGGCTTTTATATTTGTATGTTGTTTAAGTGTGTGATATATTAGGTAACTGTGTGTGTGGTTTTGTGTGTTGGTGACAAAATATTGTTTTTAGAGTTTCTTCTCTGTTTGCTCGCATTTCCTCGTGTTTTTACCTGCAGTTCGTAGTCTTTTTTTCTCGAGTGTTTATATATAGATAAGAGTCACCACGTTTTCTCATCCGAAACAATCGGTCACCGAGGGCTTTGTATTTATGCTCGGCCTTGAACAATTATACAGTGATTTTAGATGCGTTTCTAGTGCGTGTGTTTCTTAATATAATGTCAAAAAATCAAAATCCGTGTACGCACTTGTCCAATATGACACCCACTCCGAACATTCATACCAAACACTCATACTTATGTTATAATTTAATTTCACAGACAAATATTATTTTATGCTGCTGCATACGACTATAAAAAATACTATGAAATTATAAAGTCCCCATAGCTTCACGGGATCATTCATAAATACAAAAACTACAACAATAAAACTATGTGTTTAAGGATGCATAATTTACCAATATGTTCTATATCTTGAAACAATACAAAAATAGTGAAATAAATAATACATTTGCCATAAAAATTTATTTAATGAGATTATTTACATTGTTATATTGTTTAATAATATTTAAACTAATGTAAATTAAATTAATGTATAGCCTAGAAATAAAGCAAGGCCTGCTTTTTATTCTTACATCTACAGTTCCATATGTGCGTTCCAGCTGTTGTATACATTTCGTCAACCTATTATTTCTTATTAATATTTAATTTGTAAATATTAGTACACTATCAACGTTGTACAATTTTTTTAGACTCTTATACAATGCGACGTTACTACGGATGTTTATGTAGGGACTCTTCGGGATCCAAGTTCAGAGTTCGATACACCAACCATGCAATCAGCCCTGGAGGTGTATTTTAAAATATTTAAAGAAACTCCTAAACCAGTCTTCATTATTTCTTCCAAGTAGGTGAACTGCAACGTATTTTTTTACCATTGAGTAACAATGCTACCCAGTCAATATTATATTCAAATCGATTAGAACTCACGAATTCTAAACCAATACGTTCGTATTTTTTAAATTGTTTTAAAATTTCATCTTCTTGAAAATCTTTTAATGTGACCCTTTCGTCTGTCGTTGTATAGTACTTTTCATTATTCTGAAAAATTAAAGATTAATTTTTGAAAATTTTCTTAAACAATTTTGTTTGTTATATTTTAAAAGTTTTCAAATAAATTAATTTCGAATATATTTTTTGTATGTATTTTTTTCAAAACTCATCTGGGTTGCAGATTGATATAATTGTGTGTTTTTGTAGCAAATCTTTTTTAAACCAATATTATTAAACCTATCTAATTATTCATCTTGCCAAAGTCAACACTTTTTAGAATTTAATCGAAATATTATCTATATTATAGGAAGCGAGAGGGAATAAAAATTATATTTTGGGCATTGTTTTAAAATTTCATTGTCATATTTCTTATTAAGTACTTTTAATAAGATTTTATATGTGACGTTTTAACATTATTTAGCGTAGACAGAAAACCAGCCCCATGAAATAATGATCAGCGCACATAGCTACCAATCAAGGGATCCTGGGTTTGATTCCTGGCTGGTAGCATGAGTATTTTCCCCAAAAGGATAATCATCCTAACGGTCAAAAGGGTCTGGTTGATTAGGCTTAAGTTATGTTAAGATTTTCTACTGGTGCCACAGCCTAATTTTCACTATCAACACCACCTCATGTCATTGATAAAGAATGTGCGTTTAGTACATTCGGGCGTTCCCTGGGCAACTGTATATTAGTACCAGCTAATCTTCCCACCAATTGGGCTACGAGGAATAGTAGGGAAGAAGTAGGAGTTTCAGGGCAGGGAGGGGTGGAAGGGTAGTGGGGAGAGATTATATGTGCCGAGGCGGTGATATCGCGGGAGGCTGCGGGTGTGAGAGGGTGGAAGAGGGAGCGTTCCTGACGGGGTGGGGGATGTCCTTCCTTCGTGGATAGGAGTATCAGGGCAGGGAGGGGAAACGTTTACTAGGAACACCGATCTCCCAAGTGTGATGACTTAGACCGCGTGTTCACCAATACTCGCCCCCCACATAGTATTCATGATTCAGGGCAGTAAGGGGTTACTGAGTGTTCCCTAACTGTACTGTTAATTATGAACGGACCTAAGATCTATCGACCTTGACATTACTGGTAACGGTGAGTGGCGAAGTATAGCGGACAAACTTTAAATTAGTAGTTCCACAACATGGCGTCCTAAATGAAGATTTAGAACGGAAGTTTTAATAATCTTTTATAAACTATTATTTCAATATGTGTTAAGTAATTAAATCTCTTTGAACCTTTTTTAGATATATAATTTTACCTTAATTTTTCTTTTATATCTTTTATTTTAAAAATGCTTAGTCTTCAAAAATTATATTATTGGTCCTTCTGTTATCGGTGAAAACGAACTTATCTCTGATTGGCTAAACTAATCCCAGGATTCCACTTTCAGACAGCTTTCTTTGTGTCTCGGCCACTCTCTATTTGGACCCTAAAAACGTGAGACGTAATTTTTATTTCTCTTATTTTCTTAATTTTATTCTAGAAGCTTTTATAAATCAACATGTAGTCTTTTATTTTTGTTTATTCCTTTTTTAAGGTTATGGGTTAAAGTTTCCGTGTAGTTATGTTGTTTAATTAATTACCTTTTTTTGATTTTCAATTTATTATGCATTTTTGTGGAATTCTAATGTAATGTGGAGATTGTCAACCATGTGGCCTGGTTCCTTTTGTAATATGGTTTTGCATCAATCGACATCTTATAAACCACGAATTTTAAAGTTTAATAGAACAGGGGATTAAATATAATGTTTGAAGATGATCATCTTTGTAGTAATTAATTTTATTTTTGGTTTTCTCTGTTCTGCAGGAGATATCTTTTT